>JAMJFZ010000199.1:78532500-78712500 GCA_026225945.1 Cricetomys ansorgei | reverse complement strand
GTTCTGTGGCAGTCCCTAGACCCGGGAGGCACTGAGACCCTGAAGACACGCTTTGCACTTCAGTCTGATGTCCTAGCACGGGACTGTACTTTTTATAAAAGAGTCCACTAAAATGTTGTTGCTTCGCATTCCACCTGCCAGAAATCTTTCATGGAGGCATTCAATAGGCGACTGCCAAGGGTTCTGAGCTTTGAAGCCTCAGCACGCTGTAATTATTGGAAGCAGTTCTTGCCAATAGAGCAACACTGGAATCCAGTTCTACAAAAGAGGAGGAGGAGATGAAGAAATTAAATGCGGAGTGTCCCAACGGTGTAGGAGACCTGGCTGTTAAATTCCACGATTGTGCTTGGAATGTGTCAACATGTAGGAAGGATCTTTTGACAAGATTCCTAGTTTTAATTGGAAAACAAATTTATATTTTGCACTGAATAGAAGAAAATTACTTTGCAAAATTTGACAAAAAATTCAAAAGAATGATTAGTCTTTTTTTGTTGCGGGGGGGGGGGGAATTTTTAGCTTATAAAAAAATTTCCCAGAGCAGAGGCAGAATGATTGCGCTTAGGGATCTCTAGAGCTGGGACGTTCACATACTTCTCTTTGTTTCCTGTCTATTTTTTGGACATGTATTATATTATCTTGTGGATCTCAGAATTGAACCCAGGCCATCAGTCTGTGCAGCAGACACCATCTTGGTGGTTCTGGCTTATTTCTGAGACAGGGTTTTTTTTTTTTTTTTTTTAAATGTAGCCCAGGCTGGCCTCAAACTGATGATCATCCCACTTCAGTGCTGGGGTAAAAGATATGTATCGTCACGGTTGGCTTTAATACGTACAAATTGAAATACAAAACAAAAACAAACAACAACAACATCTGAGCTCATTGTCTATTTAGGGAGTCCTCCCTGGACCCATCTGGTGGTTTGATTGAGAAATTACCCCACAGGCTCATGTGTTTAAACACTTAGTTCCCAGTTGGTGGCGCTGTTTGGGGAGGTTGTGGAATATTCAGGAGATGGAAAATTGCCAGAGGAAGTACCTCAGAGAAGGTGGGCTTTCAGGTTTTATAGCCTGGTCCCACTTCCTGTTTGCTGTATCTTCTAGGACTGCTGCTGGGCTAGCCTCATGATTCTGGACAGCTTCATGCTGTAACTTGTTCATGGCTCCCCACGGGGCTGCTCTCCAGGACTCCCAAACCACAGATCTTGTTATTGACACTGTATTGGGACACATCTAAAAAGGCTCATCTATGGTTTGAACAGTTGGTTTTCACCAAAATTCATGTTGCGATGTGGTTCTAAGGCAGAGGTGAGGTGTAGCTGGAGGTGGTGTAGTTTTGAGTGTGGGACCTTCATGAATGGACTCATTCCTTTCTCTCTTGAATGAATTATGGCTCTTGTGGGTCCCTCAAGGGTGGTTTTATAAAGTATTCTTGGTCCCCAGGGCTTGCCTCTACTGCACATGCCTGCTTGCTCGTTCCTGCTCTACTATGAACAGGATCAGTGTGCAGCCTGTGCCAGCACCAGGCTCTTAGGCAGCCCAGGTTTCAGAACTGTGTGTGGCGGGGTCCCTGTAACCACCAGAGCAGCACAGTAAGGATCTGTGTGAGGCAAAATGGGAACCCATTTAACACGACTTAGTTAGCCGGTGTTGGTTCAAACTTCTAGAGTCTGATACCAGGCAGTTTATTTTAGACATATTTAAGTACAGTACAACTTTAGAAAAACGTTTCCTGATGACAATTATCCCAGTCCCATGTTCACAATAAAGCTTAAGGTGTGACTATTCAAAATTCTTTTGCAAAGTACATGTGACCTCTTCCATAAAGATGGGTTCTATAGCTTAAGGGCCTAGGATCTGGTGTGGCCTCAGGCATACAGATAGGGTAGAGGTCACCAGGCTACAAAGTACGTGGATTCTATTGACTGAGAAACAAAGCTGAAGATAAAGGTCTAGGGAGGAAAGGTCTGGGATTAACATAATAGTCTGAGGGGTTCAGGTGTGGCCTGACCCTACAGATAGCACAGATTACCAAGTCATTAACTACATGCACCCCCAGCATTCTGAGTGGAAAACAGGTATATATCCCTTCTGTTGAAGAGACATGCCTGCATGTTTAATATTCCTGGTTTCCCTAGTGCTTATCTGTGAGCCCAAGGACCTCTTGCCCTCCACATTTGAGCCTAAACAAAGTGTTTTTCTTCCTAAATTATCTAGTCTCAGGTGTTCTGCTATAGTAATGGAAAATAGACAGACATCTCTCACAATCAACCACCTGTGACACCCTCCCCCTTGCAGCCTGCGTGCTCCATAATTCTCTGCTCCAGTCAATGCGGTCTTCTTCCTTACAGAGTCTGGGGCAGCAGTCTCAAGTCCCTGATTCTCTTCCACACTTCCATCCGCCTTAGTTGCTTTTCTGTTGATGTGAGAAGACACCATGACCAAGGAAACTTATAAAATGAAGCATTTAATTGGGGGGTTGTTTGGACTATCAGAGAGCTAGTCCAGTTCAACCATGGCAGGGAACATGGCAGCAGGCAGGCATGGTGATGGAGCAGTAGCTGGGAGCTTATATCTGATCCAAAAGCAGGAAGGGGAGAGAGGGGGGGGGAGAAAGGAAAGAAGAAGAGGAGGAGGACGAGGAGGAGGAGGAGGAGGAGGAGGAGGAGGAGGAGGAGGAGGAGGAGGAGGAGGAGGAGAAGAAGAAGAAGAAGAAGAAGAAGAAGAAGAAGAAGAAGAAGAAGAAGAAGAAGAAGAAGAAAAGGAGGAAGGGAGAGAGAGAGAGAAGGGGGGAGGCTGGCCTGGTGTGAGCTTTTGAAAACCACCCTTATGACACATCTTCTTCAACAAGGCCACACCTCCTAATCCTTCCTAAACAGTTCCATCAACTGGGAATTAAACATTCAAATATATGAGCCTATGGGACCGTCCTCATTCAGACCAACACAGCCAACACGGTGGGGAGCATGGCTGCAGGAAGACAGGCCTGGACCTGGAGTAGTAGCTGAGAGCTTACATCTTTATCCTTACCTCCTTTTGAAACATCAAAGCCCAGCTGTGTGACACACATCCTCCAACAAGGCCACGCCTCTTGAGTCTTCCCAAACGATTCCACCAACTAAGGGGCCAAGTGGTCAAATATATGAGCCTATGAGGCCCGTTCTCCTTCAAGCCAACACAACACCCCATTGTTTTTACCTTCAAAACGTAGCTGTAAAATAGATGCTCGGGCTGTGGTTACAGCTCACTGGCAGAGCCCTATGCCCAGCTTGCATGAGATTCCGGGTCTGATGAACAACAACAAAGTAGAGCCTTCAAAATAACAAACGAGGTGCTTTGTTCTGCAGCAATAGCAATAAAACAGCCGAGGGAAATAGAGGTCTATGTTTGGGTGTCTCAACCTCTCTTACCTACTTTATACCTTCTCTGTGCTCTTTTGTCTCAGGCTCCACCTCGGTGTTCCTCCGGGACTTTCTTCTAACTCGTGCCATTTTGTCGGTGTCTACTGTGAATTTTGTCTCACCTATTTTAGCCTTTGCTCCAACGGATCACATTGTCTTTGTTTTTGTTTTTTCAAGACAGGGTTTATCTTGTAACTCTGGCTGTCCTGGAACTCACTCCGTAGACCAGGCTGGCCTCGAACTCACAGAGATCCGCCTGCCTCTGCCTCCCGAGCGCTGGGATTAAAGGCGTGCGCCAGATTTTCTTTCTTAAACTCATTTTTGTTGTTGTCACGTTTTTGTTTCTACTTAAGCTTTTTTTTTTCTTTTACTGAGTTTGATCTTTGACAATTTCATATATGGATAAGCAGCATTCTGAATACTGTAACTCCATTCTTCCTAATCTCTCTGCCACCTGTATCCCCCCAAACTTTATAGAAGCTCCTTTACCACATTCATGTCTTTTAAAAATACCCATTAAGGCCGGGCAGTGGTGCCCCAGGCCTTTAATCCCAGCACTCGGGAGGCAGAGGAAGGAGGATCTCTGTGATTTTGAAGCCAGCCTGGTCTACAGAGTGAGCTCCAGGACAGCCAGAGTTACAGCAGAGAAACACTGTCTCGAAAAACAAAACAAAACAAAAAGACCAGTAAGTTAAACCAGGATCATCTGTTGCTGTTGTTCTTAGATAATGGAGCATTCACGTGCAGTTTTAAGAGAAAATACAGATGAATTGAACACGACAGCCAACGACAACCCAGTGGGCCCCTTAACCTTGTTACCTCTGAAGCAGCAGCTTGCAAAATTATAGTCAGATGTCACAGCTAGAGCTTGACTTTGATCAGTTGGGATACCAAAGACTCTCCTGCTGCCCTGTCATGGCCATGCAGACACACAACACACACACACACACACACACACACACACACACACCTCCCATCCAAGTTCACCCCCACCCTCTGGAAACACCGACTCATTCTTATCTTCTATAATTTTGTCACATGGAGAACATCACCTAAGAGGAATTTTTATCCCTTTGGACTGTCTATTGTCACTTTGCGTCATTCCCTAAATCTGTTCAGGCCTCTGTCTGTATTAATAGTCAGTCCCTTTTCACTGCAGAGTTGAGTTCTACGGCATGGATAGTTCATAGCCCTCTAACCGTTCATTTGAAGGGTTAATACCTTCTAGATTCAGGTTATTAGAAACCAAATTGCTGGGTATATTTGTTCACTGTTTTAAAAACATTTTATTTTTAATTATGTGTATGTTTATGTGGTGGTTTGTGCACATAAGCTCGGTGCATACGGAGGCCAGAAGAAGGTGCCAGAGGCAACGGACACTGCGGGTGGTTGTGAGGCACCCGACTGGGGTGTTGGGAACCAAACCTGGATCCTCTGCAAGAACAACATACACTCTTAACTGCTGAGCCATCTCTCCAGACCCGCGCGCTTTATTTCTCTGCATCCCCACCAGCATTTGGGATTAGGTGGGTTTCTGTTCCGTGCTGTTTTAATTCAGCCACATGTTTATACGTGTGATGGACTCTCACTATGGCGTTAACTCTTGCTTCCTGAACGGCTCTGGTGTTGGCTGGCTTTCTGTGTGCGTGCTTACCCGCCATTTGGATAGACAGTCTGCTGAAATGCCTGCTCGCATCGCTTACCTACTTTATAATTGGGTTGTCGTTGGCTGTCGTGTTCAAGATCTCTTCACATGTTACAGAAGTGTGTCACGCACAGGACCTGTGGTTTGCAAATAAATCCTTTAGTCTATAGCTTGCAGTTTCATCCCTAACACCATTTTAAATATTTTTATTATTTATCTTTTCTTTTTGCTACGTATCCCTGGCTGGCCTGGAACTCTCTGTGTATACCAGGTTGACTTCAAACTCACAGAGTTCCATCAGCCTCTGCCTCTGCCTCCCGAGGGCGGGGACCCTGGGTGTGCACCGTAGCCCAGCACGTCTTCTTTCAAAGCAGAACTTTCCAATTGTGATGGGTCACATTTATCATTTCTCTTCTCAGGGACTGTGCTTTTAGCGGCAACTGTAAGAACTGTCTAGTTGCATACCCTAAGGATTTGTCCCACATATAGTATGTTCTGTGTACATAATTTTATAGTGTTAAATTTAGGTCTGTGACTCATTTTGAGGTTTTTTTTTTTTTTTTTTTTTTTTTTTTATTGAGATGTGAGATTTAGATCAAGGTTGTTCTTATTTTTAATCTACGGATGCCCAGCTGTTAGCGTCACGTATTGAGACGATTACCTCTCCTCTGCTGAGCTGTGTTTATAAGTTGGTAAAAGAAAAAGTAGGAATTGCAGGGGGCCGGGGTGGGGGGCGGCGGTGACATGGCTCACAAGGGAGCCATGCCTGACAACTGGAGGAATTTGATCTTCACGTGGAGGAACCAGATAGCCGCCTCCGACAGGCTGTCCTCAGACCTCCGCACACCCCCCACCACACACAAATAATGTAGAAAAGTTTTAAAAGAGCCGGTTGGGCATATGTGTGTGGGTCTGTCCTGTTAACCTCTGCGTCTCCGCCTCCACTGGTGTAACACGGTCTCAGCTCCCGCAGCTGTATGAGGCTTGAAATAGGAGAGACTGTAATGACCCGTTTTATTTTCTCAACACAGCCTCAGCTCTGCTGGTTCTTTTGTTCTCCGTGTACATTTTAGAATGAGCTTTTCTGTCTACAGAATCTCATCCAAACTCCCAAGACTGTTGCCAGCCTCCTGCTGACTGGGAGGAACGGACACCTTAACCGCTCGGTTGCTTCCCTAACAACCAAGGGCATCTTAAATAACAGGCAGGAATCAGAGATGACAAATTGGGAATGGCAGGAGAGTGCATCTCTTCCTTCCCTTAAGTCTTCTTTTGCTTTTCTTTTTAAATCATCATGGTTGGATTTTATACAAGCATCCTATACAAATTTTGTTTGATTACGCCAGGTGTTTTTGATTATCAACAATACCTTGCATTAAAAAAAAATTCTCCATGTGTTCTTAGTCAGTATATTAAAATAAAATAGATATATATCAATATAAACTGTACACACACACACACACACACACACACCAATGTGTAATTTGATATTACAGACAACAGTGTGGCTAAAAGGTTATTTACAGCAGCATGCACAACTTACCTGTGTCTACACCACTGAAGAAAATGTCCCTCAGTGGTGGTGTGAATGAGGTGTCTCCCACAGTCTCTGGCACTTGAACGCTTGGTCCCCAGTTGGTGGTCCTGTTTGTGGAGGCTCAGGAGGTGTGGCCTTGCTAGAGGAAGTGTGTCACTGGGGTAGGCTTTAAGGTTTCAAAGCCTCTTGTCATTTCTAGTTTGTTCTCTCTGCTTCTTGCATGTCGTCAGCGACTGAACCGCCACCTAGCCCGCCTCCTGTCACCATGCTGGCCCCACTGTCATGAATTCCAACCCTCTGGAACTGTAAGCCTTGGTCATGGTGTTTTATCACAGAAACAGAACAGTATCTAATGATTCTCTTTCCCCAGCAACCATCCACTGTGGGTGGGTCCTCAGGAGGGGCGTGGCCTCCAGAGCCTACCATGATGGAGAAATTTGACCCCATTGCATCATGGCTGGTCTTGTTCAGTTAATCACAGCAATTTTTTAGAGTGTTCATCTAGAAGCCAGACTTGCTAAACTCATCTGTAGTTACAGGAATGCTTTTCTGCTTTGTAAAAAATTTTCAGTTTTCTACAGACAAGTCTGTTCATGCAAATAAGGTCAGTTTGATTTCTCACCTTCCAACTTGGGTATCTGTGGTGGTTTGGACGAGATGTTTTCCATACCCTTGGGCATTTGAATACTTGGTGGTAGTGGAATAATTAAACGTATTCTCAAGTATTATCAAGCTTCATGCGCTTCTGTGCGGTAATATGAACTTTGAACAGCTTCTGTATCTGGCAGCTAGAGCTGCTGCCAGAAGGTCACCTTCCTTAGAAGTCAGAACCAGATAAAGTTCTGAGTGTGCATGGCTACAGCCTTCTTGGAGTCAGAAAGAATGCTAGTTTGGAGCACCAGCAATTGTCTGCTCAAACACCCGTGGATGGAACAATTGTTGTTCAGATTTGACTTTGCCCATTGAGATCTTTGTATTGAAAGCACCTGATTGCTTTATTTATTGCTAATACAGAGGAGCCTTCTATGGTCTCCTCCTCCAGGTTAAGCACCTGTCAAGGAATACCTTGCCCAGGGTCTTGACTTAACCCATAAAACAGCATCAAGTTGGCCAACTGAAGTTGGGGGTTGGTGCACTGTGGAAGTTCTATTCATTAAGCAAATAAAACTTTTGTGTAAGTGGGTGGTGTTTCCCTCAAAAAATTACCTAGAGGCCGCTAGCTCCGGGTCAGTCCATCGGAGGTTCAACCCTCTGCAGTGGCTCAGGCTTGCACACTGTGATTATCTCCTGTTCTTTGAATGAACCCGTCCAAGATATTAATATTTCCACCAACACTTGGTCCTCATTTGATGACCCTGTTTGTGGAGGCTTAGGAGGTGTGGCCTTGCTGGCAGAAGTATATTACTGGGGGTGGGCTTTGCGATTTCAAAAGCCACTTGCCATTCGCAGCAGTCCACTCTCTGCTTCCTGCTTGTGGCTTGAGATGTGACCTCTCAACTTCTGCTCGGCTTGCCATGCCTGTCCGCTGCCGTGCTCCCGCGTCGTGACGGTCACGGACCTTCGTCCCTCTGGAACGATAAGCCAAATAAACGATTCCGCCTATAACTTGCCTTGGTCAGAGCGTCTTATCGCAGGAAAGCGACGAAGACTGCGACTTCTGTTTCCATGTCCCGACGCACTGGCTAGACTTGACAGTCCTATGCTGAACACAAATAAGTGTGGACATTGCTGCCTGCCTGGCCTCAGGGTGAAAGTGCTCTCCTCAGCGACTACGCCGGCAATTCTCTGTTGTGTGTTTGCTTCTCCTTTCAAACAGTATTTTTTATCAGCGTGTGGGGGAGTCGTTAACACAGTTTGCAAGTGGAGGACAGAGGACACCTCTGCACACTTGATCCCCTCCTTCTACCTTTTCATGGGTTCTGGGATGGAGCTCAGGTCGCCAGGATCACGTGGCAAAGTGCATTTACCTGCCGAGCCATCTTGCCAACCCTGCAGTTGCTTCGTAGCCAGTTGAGGAAGGTCTCCTCTATCCCTGCATTTCTGTGAGTTTTGGCATGAATGGCCATTGACCATCCGAATAATACAATTGACACACTGTAAAAAAGAAAAAAAAATCTCCATGTAGTTTTTCAATATATTCTCCATACTGTGCAGCCAATCCACACTAACTCCGCAATGTTTTTGTCATTCTCCACCCCGTAGAAACCCTGTATTCAGCTGTGTGCAGTCAGTCTCTATTCCCTCCTTCTCCCCAGACCTTGGCCTGGACCACTCTACATTCTGTCTTTGAGAGTTGCCTATTCTGGATGCTTCCACTCCATGTAGTCTGCTCCATGAAGTCTGTGGCCTGACATCTGTGATTCAGCATGGTGCTTTCGAGGCTTGTCCATATTGTAGCAAAACCAGTGTTCTTCTCCTGTATCTGATAAACTTTGCTTTCCACTCACAGACAGGCACGTGGGCACACTCTCTACTGTCTTCAATATTGATTGCTTGAAAATTCCTGTACACGTGTCTTAGTTAACCTTAATTGTCAACTTGATACAACCTAGAGTTCTCCATGAGGAAAGCCTGGATTGAAGAATTGCCCAGATCAGATTGGCCTATGGGCGTAACTACGGGGAGTTGTCTCCATTGTCAATTGATCCAGAAGAGCCCAGCCCACTGTGGGTAGCACCATTCCCTGGGCATATGATCCTGGGATGTATAATAAATCCAGCTAAGCATGAGCCTGGGTTCCATGGTTTCTGCTTCGGTACCATTTCACATACCTTCTTTCCAAAACACCAGGGAACCTCAGGTTGGTACTGTCAACCATAGCTGAACTGCAGCAGGCCTCTCAGTGGCCCACAGCATCCAAGGACCTGGGGAGGTGCCACTGTGATACTGAGGGGCTGACTCACAGGGGAAGCCCATGTGCGTTCAGAGCCACAGTGGGAGGGGCAGTCCTTAACAATTTCTGATTTTTAACTCACTGGCCTCAGCAAGGTGAATGTAGCTCTCATCTCCACCTGGCTGTGGAGATCTCTCCTCACTCCTTTCCTCTCTTGCTTCACGCTCTGGGAAGTTCTGGCTAGTCACAACATATACAGTCTAGAACAGTAGAACACAAGTGCTCTTTCCAAGTGTGGGCACCCTCAGCAGCAAGCCCCCACCCAAGACCAGAAACTACAGGCAGAAGGAACTCATCTCCACCCCAGGCTTGCTTCCTGCCTGCAGGAGGCTGCTGCCACCCCAGCCTCTTAGACTGCATCCTGGAAGGGCTTCACAGAAGGTGTTTTTCTCTCCCAATACTCCCCAGTGTGGAACTGACTGTGGAGGAACAACTAAGTCAGGACAATCTAGAAAAGGCCCAGGTTCTCCACACACCCCTTTAGCCCCACCTCCCCCCAAATCACTCCTTTGTTTTAACTCTCAGCTCTATCAGAGGGAGGGGCTGCGACTCACATAAAGTGTATTTATAAGATTCACCATGGACAATAAGTTAGCTGTCTATCAAGAAAGCAGGCAGGAATAAAAGGTGGCACATTGTTTCAGTGGAGCGCTCAGCAATAACGGAAAGTCAAGCTTCTGAACTACCTCCCCTGGGAGAATCTAAAAATTTGGTGTGACTAGGGAGACACGATTGTTCCCAAGGAATAAAAGCCAACATTTCATAATAGGATACTAATGGGAAAATGGCGGACTATTGAACAAGTCGGTTTTTATTTGCAGGTAAGGTACTGGGGAACTGAAAGGTTTTGTTTTCTGTTTTGTTTTGAAGACCTTTCTGGGCTCAGGTTTCAGCTCAGTGATGACATGCTTGCAGGCATGAGGCCCTGGGTTTGATCTCCAGCATTGCACAGGGCTGTGGTGCTCAGAGCCTGTAATCCCAGCACACTGGAGGTGGCAACTGGAGGATGAGAAGGTCGCGGTTATCCTCAGCTACACTGTGGATTCAGGCTAGCCTCGGGCAACGTAAGTCCCTGCCTCAAAAAAAAAAAAAAAAAAAAAAAAGGGGGGGGGGTGGAGGCAAAGGAAACTATCCAAATGTGTTCTGGTGGTGAACTCCCACAATGTAGCATTGGACGGTGGAGGCAGGAGAGGTTCAAGGTCATCCCTAGCTTCTTCTGAGTTCCAGGTCAGTCTGGCTTCCAGGCAACTGCCTCAAAAAACTAAAATGATAATTTGGGGTTTTTTTTCCTTGTCTAGATTTGCTACCTGATCATGCGAACTGTATTCGAGTTACAGTAAGAAACGGCAGCCTCACTTCAAAATAATGACACCGCGTCTCAGAGGCTCCGCAAGCAGCCTTAGGAAGAATCAGAAGGAACCTAAGGTTTCCAAGAGTGAGAATCAATGGCAGAACCCCCGCTCCTCGATGATAGGCTGCTGAGAAAGGTGCACGGCCCGAGAGGCGGGGCTGCGTCACTTCCGGAAGGCAAGGTCTCGGCCAGCGGGCTCTCCCGGAGCGGGCGGTCTCCATGGCAACCAGCAGGCCCCGGCCCAGTTGCCTGGTTCTTGGCTGCCGCCTCGCCGTCCGTGCCCGCACAAAGACCGCGCGGTGACTGCGCTGCCCCGCGACTCGGCCTGGCCAGCCCCGCGGGAACCGCCGCCACCGGCCCCGCCGTCCGGGAAGCAGTTCCGGCGGCCGCGGTGACACGCAGGCCCGGCGCGGCCCCGACCCGCGGGCCATCTTGGTGGCGGAGGGAGCGGCGGAGCGACAGGTACACGCACCCCCCGGCCGGGGACAGCCCCGGTGCGGCCGCCTTTGTTCTCGCGCAGGTGGGCTCGTGGTCCCCGCGAGCAGCGCCTGCACCGGCAGCCCGAGCTCCGGCAGGTGCATCCCGCAAAGTCTGGTCCGCGCATCCCATAAGGCCTGGGCAGGTCCAGCCTATGCATCCTGCGAGGCCTGGGAAGGTCCAGCCTGTGCACCCCGCAAGGCTTAGGCAAGTCTTGTTCGCTCGTCCTGCAAGGCCTGGGTAGGTCCAGCTTGTGCATCCTGCAAGGGCTGGGCAGGTCCAACTCCAGCATCCTTCTTGGCCTGGGGCAGCACCCCATTTAGCTCTGCGAAGCCAGCGGAGAGGAACTGCTCCCAGGACAGGACCAGCGTCCTCAGGCTTGCCCACCCAGACTTACCTGGGCGCACCTGCTCTGTCACCCAAGGCCTTTCGTCCGGGCTCTCCAGCTCCCTGTGGCTTTGACCTTGGCCAGCATGGTCCAACCTCAGACCTCCAAAACTGAAAGCCCAGTCTCTGCCCCTGGTGCCAGTGCGCAAATGGATGACGTGGTCGACACCCTGACCTCCCTGCGCCTCACCAACTCTGCGCTTAGGCGCGAGGCCTCCACGTTGAGGGCTGAAAAGGCCAATCTTACCAACATGCTGGAGAGCGTGATGGCTGAGCTTACTCTGCTGCGCACCCGGGCGCGCATCCCTGGCGCTCTGCAGATCACTCCACCTATCTCCGCCATCACCTCCAATGGGACCCGACCTATGACCACGCCGCCCACCTCGCTGCCTGAACCCTTCTCCGGAGACCCCGGCCAGTTGGCGGGGTTCCTGATGCAGATGGACAGGTTCATGATCTTTCAAGCCTCCCGTTTCACGGGTGAAGCCGAGAGAGTGGCCTTTCTGGTGTCCCGACTGACTGGGGAGGCGGAGAAGTGGGCCATCCCCCACATGCAGCCGGACAGCCCTTTGCGAAACAACTACCAGGGCTTTCTGGCCGAGCTGCGCAGAACCTACAAGTCCCCACTGAGGCACTCACGGCGCGCACAGATCCGGAAGACCTCTGCGTCCAATAGGGCAGTGCGGGAGCGGCAGATGTTGTGCCGCCAACTGGCCGCAGCGGGCACGGGACCCTGCCCAGTGCATCCAGCCTCCAATGGAACCAGTGCCTCACCAGCCTTGCCTACTCGCAGCCGTAACCTTTAGGAACCTGCCACTGCCCTGGTAGTCTGTGGCAACCCTGGTAGCTAGGCTCTGTTGCTGAGAGGAGTTGTCGGTACAGTAGCATTGCCCTGTTTGCAGACACCCTTCATGCCTCTCCTGGTCTATGGGAGGCTATCCTGCCATTTGCATTGGTCTCTCACTTTGCTGTGCGTTTTTGCTAACTTTACTTGCAACTCAGTGCATGCTTCCCTTTCTGTTGTTTGCAACCCCAGCTTCTCTAGTAATCACAACACAGCCCCTTCTACGTGTGCCTGCTTAGGAACCATGTAGGCTGACCACCTCAGCAGGCTCGGCTCATGGACACCCAGCTCCTGGTGCACTCCCTACAAAGGCCTTGGCAGTTCCCTTCCTGGTCACTCTGCGGATAGGTTCCAGATAGCAAGAAATCAGCTTGGCCCGGCAGGTGGTGACTATATACCTGAACCAATCTACCCACATCTGGTCATTTGGCAAGGGGGCCAGGTAGTCACTTTGCATTCCAGGGATCCTTTCCTCTGTTGGGTAGCTCCCATTCCAGTATACCCCTCTGCTGTTGCTGGGAAGGTCTGGTCCTTCCCAGACATCCTTCCTGTTCCTCATGTCCATAGGAGACTTGTTCATACCTGCCTGTGACTGCCAGTTCTGATGGCATCAGGGAACTCTAGCATTCATCTGCCAAGTTAATCATGGACCCAGGACCCTGGGCAGTTCCACCCGGCTGCCAGAGGCAGCAGATTCCTGACATCTGTGCCTCAGCTATAGCAGACTGAGGGGACCCGGGTGGATTTGCCGCCTGGATTTCCAGGGAGGGCTCACAGGTGTCTGCTCATTCCTGGTGGGCCTTGTCTAGCCACAGACTCTTCCTTTTTTCCACCCAGGTGCCATGTGACTTTCACGTCAGCCTTTCAGTCATGTCTAGGGGTCCAAGGAGTCCAGGCAACATACCCTCTCTGTGCCTGGGCCTAATGCCTAGCCTTTGTTCAAGAACAAAAGACTGGCTGGGGGCCAGTTCCTCTGGGAGACATGAAGCACCTTCGGTAATGGGTGTTGGCCTCTTGCTGCCCCAGTCTGAAGCACTGGCAAAGAGCAGCCAACTGCCTTGGTCCTCGTGGGCACATGTTCCAGTGCTAAGGAACAGCACCTTGGCTTCCTCACAGAAGGACATCCTGGAGATCATACTCAGACTCAGCCACGCCTTCAGACAGTCACGTATCTGTCATATTTCAATGCCAAATGCACTGTGTTTACATGCCCACCTGGCTCCTTGGGGGAGGTAGGTGCCTCTCCTGTGTTCTTCTGCCCTCCTCTGCATGGTCCTGGCTTGACCACAGAAAGACCACCTCTGCAACTACCCAAGGACATCTCTCTCCTCTTGGGAGCCCAGAGGCTGGGACCTGGTCCATGACCTCTTCCAGAGACTTCTTCTGTCACTGACTGATTACAAAGCAGCGGCCCTTGCAAGGCCGGGAGTCTTCAGTGCTACCTGGGCTCACAGTCTACAGCCACCTGCTTCTCATTAACTCGGCCCAGCAGCCTAGCCCTGGGCACCCTGCTGGGACCATGGTGCTCCATAAACAGGAGGAAGACTTGGAGGTTCCAATGAGAGCTCTCCCCTGTCCCCAGCAGCTGCGTCTCAGGACCTTCCAGTAGCGGGGTCCTCAGGTGAAGCTACAGCTGCTCCAGGAAAAAAAAAAGGGTGGGGGTGGGTGGGTGGAGGGTCTGTGGAGGCAAGAGACACCTGGAAGGTTTCTTTGTGGCCTTTCCAGTCGGGTAGAGACCCACTGGGGAGGCATGTCACCTGCCCTGGCCCCTCCGACCACCGGGTGCTGTGTTTGCCTTAGGTTCTGCTTCAGCGTACTCATCCGATGCTGGAGCCAGAGCCACGCAGGCTGGCAGTCTCCCAGAGTGGCCTCACCATCCCCGTCTGCATCCGGGTTGGCCGCCCCGGCTACTCTGCTGCAGTGAGTCCACACTGCTGCTCTGGTGGCGTTGGCTTGGTGACCGTTTTGTTTCTTGGTGCTTGTGTTTATGGGAATGGGGCGGTGCTGGCCTGTACTTAGGACCTTCTCGATAGCTCCCTGTGCCTTGGAGCTTGGAGCACGTGAGAGAGGGTTGAGGCTTGCTCTACATCTTGGACCTGGAAGAGCCACTTTGGATCTGTTGCTGAGGAGCCCACTGTGGCTCTGGTGAGGGACATGGTGAGTCCCCAGCCAAAATGCAAGGCCCATGCAGCTCCAGAGAGAGACTGTGATAACTGGGAATCAAGCAGAGGAAGAAGGGGAGGGGAGGCTTTGTACATATCTTAAGGTTGTAGTTTCTTGAGTTCAGAAGAGAACAGGGAGAGGGGGAAGGAGGTGTGGCGTTTCTCTCGGCCTTGGCTGTGGCAGCGGTACTGCGCCTGACCCCCAGACCCGGTACCCATCTGGTAAGCAGACTTCGCTGTATTCACTATGTAACTGACAATGGAACCTGGTGTGAGGGTGACTTCCCAGCCTAGTGTATAATGTTACCCTGGGACTATCTTCGAGTTCCAGAGCATTTAGTGACTTTGAAGAAACAGCAAACCCATCCCCTTGGCCCCAGCTGAGCATGTGACAAAGTGTGAATGCTGTTTGGTAGTCCCTCTGGGCTGGCCTGAGACAGGTGCCTGTTGTTTCAGAAGACTGAGCCTCTACTGGATGGTCATGCCCTGAGCATTAGCCTGCAGGGGAGCGAGGAGAGGAGGGGGAGCCGGCATGAGCTGAGGGCGACTTGGGGAGCAAGCCTGGGGCTTGGCTGGAGCACACTGGGTTCGGGGCAGGGGGCAGAGGCTCTGCTGTGTAGTCTGAGGGACTAGACCCTTCTGTTGCCCTTTGCTTGGCAGGGGGTCCATCAGGAGCTCTGTGAGCACATCATGGTGGGAGGCTGGGCTAGGAAGTGAGAGCTGGAGGCTGGTCCAGCAGACAAGCTTCCCAGTGTGGGAGAGGTCCTCACCTTTGACCTCTCTTTAGGACCTCACGTTGGACTTGGTGGCAGCTGGTCCACCACAGAGGGTAGAGCTAGAGAGAGGAGTCCCCTCTCAGTGCCACCAACAGCTGGACCAGGGCACCCCTTTCTCCACGGGAGCACACATCAGGAAGTTTGGGGGACTAGGGAGAGGAAAGAAAGTGGTGTAAGTCAGTGTTTCGACGTCTCCTTCCCGTTCCCTGGTCCCATCTTCCTTTGCCTCTGTACAGCCTCGGTGCTGCGTGGAACCCCCGTGTGCACACGACACAGCTGTTCCCACGTGCCACCAACCCCACCCTAAATGGCTGTGAATCCTCCCCGCAGGCAGAGGGGCAGTACTGCTCACTGACTGAAACTGACCATGTGTCAGGTTTTCCTCCCAGGGGCAAATTACTTCCTTGGAATAGACTCTCAAAGGTGGGTTTATTGGATTAAAGGAAATGGGCCCTCTGAGACTTTTTATCACCTACTGACAAAACAGTTTCCAGAAATTTCTGTGTCCATTACACTGCCACCAGCAAGGATGTTTCTGATTCAGGGTCTTCTCCCAGGGCTAAGTATTCTCTGATTTGACGAGGAGGACAGCAGTGTCATGCTTTCGTCTCCTCTTTCGATCCTAGCTCACCGAGCCCCTTTTTACACCAAGTGATTGCATTTCCTCTTTTGCAGACTGCCCGCTGTCCTTTGCTCCACTGATGGGTCTGGCCAGTTTGTAAGAGCTCCGTATGTAATTAAAGCTACTAACCCGGTGTGTGCTGTGTCTGCCATACGTGTTTCTGGGGTTTTGCTTTGGGTGTGACTGAAGCTGGGACACACAGACAGGATTGCCTGGCTCTGGCAGGCTGCTGCACAGGACAGGAAGGATGGCTGGGACACTGCAGCATCTTGGGGGAGACATTGTGAAATCATCTACACGTGTGACATACTAGGCCTGGGGTGCAGGTGTTGGAAGGGTCCCTGTCACAGTGTTTATGCCCTAAGCAGTTCCCCCACTTCCTGGGGGAGGTGGTTCTGACAGCTGTGTCCCTGGCACGTAGCCCAGAGCATGATCTACACAGGGCAGGCACCATCATAGAGCAGACAGAGGCATGATGAATGCCTCTCCATGAGCTCATCCATGGCAGCCATGTGCTCTGATCATCTTTCCGGCCCCAGGATCCCTTGGCACATGTAGGCTTTATCAGCACATGCCATGCCAGTTTTCAAATGTCATTTAAGCCATGTAAGAAAACTGAGGACATGTAAAAGTCCAAGTACTGTATTTTAATGAAAACTTTCCTTTTTTTTTTTTTTTCCAGACAAGGTTTCTCTGTTGTAACTCTGGCTGTCCTGAAACTCACTCTGTAGACCAGGCTGGCCTTGAACTCACAGAGATCCGCTTGCCTCTGCCTCCTGAGTGCTAGGATTAAAGGCATGTGCCAACACTGCCTGGCTGAAAACTTTACTTTTCTAAGCAAGATATTTGAGACAAGTAATGGTCTTGTTTCCATCTTGGTGGGTTTCCATGAGGCAGCAGGAGACCCAGACTGCTCCTGTCTCCGGTCTTGGTGACACTGCTGTGAGCCTCTGAGGAAGTCCACTGTATGCTGATGAGATGGAGGAGACACAGTGTCATGGAAACAGTGGCTTTACAGAGCAGGGACCCCTGGACCGGGAATGGGCAGTCCCAACCCACTCTGTAGAGCCTTTGGGTTGGCTCTCAATGCTTCAAACCTCAAGTCTTTTTTCTCTCTTAATAAATAGTCATTTCTGGGATCGATTTGGAATGTCTGAGATCTGTCTGTATCACACCATGGGGCCATGGGGAGGTCCTTCCCTGGAGTGTGTGTTTCTCCACAGCTGCCCATCTCCCAGGTCTCACACCGTTCAGTTAAGAGACCAGCCTAGGTCCTATCCTGCCTCTCAGGCCTGGACCAGCCCTTCTTGTTCTCGTTACGATACTGACATAAATTCAAGGTTACTGTTAGAACTCCCTATGACCTGGTTAGGGTATTCCTAGTCTCCCTTCACCAAGCCTCTCACCTGTCAAATGTTTTGTGTTTCCACTGAACTTGGGTCTTTTCCACCAAATGGTGTACCTCAAGGGCAGAGGTCCAGCCAACAGCGTTCCCCAGAGCCTGGCCCACTCAAGGCAGCTGTGGTCACACAGCAGATGAAGATGGCTGCTGTGCTGGCCATGTAGCCCGTGCCAGAGCAGCTGTCTGCCTTGCACTCTGGGGAAGCCCACGTACCCCAACACTCACTCTGTCCTACTTTCCAAGGTGGGATCAATCTGTCCATCTCCTCTTGACCCACTTGATAGGGAAGGAGGACCGGCCTTGGGGAGGACAGGACACTGTCTTTGAAAATTACAACAAATCACATTTGATTCCCTAGATTGCCTACATGGATTAAGGTATTCACTTTTCTTTGCAAATGTAACTTGTTTGCAATTTCTTTTAACACAAGCCATGTTGTAACAGCCATAGTAGCTAGTTTTCCTGGGAACACTTTCTTCCTTGCCAACAAGATCTTGTTCTGAGGCTTAACAACTCCTTGTGTGCTTAATAAGGGTCATTGCCAGTAAAGATCAGCGATCCATCTGACCATGTGGGGAGCACAGTTCTCAGCCCATCCACAAACATCTGTAGCATCTCCAGTTTGTGGTGGCCAGTATTCCCTGGATAGCAGGAGCTTTTTCCAGTTTCCTCAGTAGAGATCAATGTGTTTTTTTTTTCAAAATACTGCTATCTGCAGTAGACTGAAAGTGTACCCCCAGAGTCAAATGCTGAAATCCGCACCCTGATGTCATAGTGTTGAGAAACAGATGTTTGTTGTTTAGACCAGTCTGTGATACCATGGTGGTCTGAGAGAGGAAAGTCATCATCGGCTCAAGTATGTGAACCCTTGGACTCCAGTGGGTTGAGCTGTTTGGGAGGTTATGGGCCTTTAAGGGGTGCAGCCTTGCTGGAGGAAGTGCATCAGTGGGGGTGGGCCTTGAGGGCTTGTAGCCTTGCCTCCCTTCCAGTTTGCTCTCTGCCTCCTGCTTGTGGACGGAGATGTGACCTCTCAACTTCCCGTTCCAGCTGCCTGCTGTCCCTCCCTACGTGATGGCCTCCCCCTCTGGAACTCTAATCCAAAGTAAAGTCTTCCATAGGCTGCTTTGGGTCTTGGTGTTTGATCACAGCAACAGACAAGTGACTGATACATAGTTCTTACCAGACAAACCTGAGCTAGACACCACCTGTGATGGCTGTATTGGATGGTTTAATGTCCACTTGACCAAAGCTAAAGTCATCCGAGAGGAGGGAACCTCAATTAAGAAAATGCCTCCAGCTGGGCAGTGGTGGCATATGCCTTACCTGGACTACAGAGTGAGTTCCAGGACAGTCAGAATTACAACAGAGAAACCCTGTCTCAAAAAACAAACAAAAAAAAAAAAAAAAAAGAAAGAAAGAAAAGAAAGAAAGAAGAAAAGAAAAGGAAAGAAAAAGAAAATGCCTCCATAAGATCAGGTTATAGTCAAACTTATAAGGCATTTTCTTAATTAGTGATTGTTGGGGGGAGTGGCCAGCCCATTATGGGTGGTGCCATCTCTGGGCTGGTGGTCCTGGGTTATATAAGAAAGCAGGCTGAGCAAGTCTTAGAGAGCAAGCCAGTAATCAGCACCCCTCCACGGCCTCTGCTTCAGCTCCTGCCCCCAGGTTCCTGCCCTGTTTGAGCTCCTGTCCTGACTTCCTTCTATGATGGACAGTGATATGAAAGAGAAAACCAGTAAACCCTTTCCTCCCCAACTCGCTTTTGGTCACGATGTTTCATCACAGCAATAATAACCCTAACTAAGACAATGACAAAGTTTTGTAGTGTGTAGTAGTTAACTGCTGTGTGGGCTCAGCAAGGAAGAGATGGAGGCATTTTCATAGATGCAAGCCTTGCCAGACCTCAACAGAGAGAACTACCATGCTGGCCAGTGCCGTACTTGACAATGGAACCCTGAGGGTCTGAGCTCAGGTGTTTTTATTGATTCAGAACTCCTCAGACGTTCTGCTGATAGCACGTGAAGATCACGAGCAATCAAACATCCCCCACATAGAACCAACACCTATAGACAATAGAAAAGGCCAAGACCTAAGCAGCCCCTCACCCAACAGTGCACAAAGCAATAATCTTCTACATAACTAAAAATAAACTTCTACATTAGTGGGCTTGTCTTCTCTTACTGCACTGGCAGCAGCCTGGGTATTCCCTCGTGTGCTTGCTGTCCCCTTTATGGTGCAGGTGTCTTTCCAGGCTGCCTGTCACTGGTAGTGAGTGCATTACGCATGGGTCCAAGGTACCTCTGAGAAGGGCCCAGAATGTTGTGATCCCTTCCTTGTTTCTAGTTGACCCTCTACTTTCCATTTTTCAGAATGTCTACTGCCCCAAGGAAGGTACTTCCTACCAGGGCTCACCAGACTGCAGAAAATTCCAGAGCAGGGCACATGGGAAAACAGGTGCCAGAGCACTGGAGTGGGACAGTGTCAGGGGCCAGTAGGTGCCCTTGGGTGTCCTGAGCTGTGGAAACAGCAGGAGAAACCATCCTCTCTTCTTGACAGGATTGCTTACTGCCCCCCACCCCAGAGCTGATCCCCACTCCTGGTTGAATGTGGCCTTTTAAGACAAAGCACAAGGTAACATCAGGAGAGGGTCACCCCTGCCAGGCCCCAGATCCACAGAGACCCAGCCACATTCTGGGTTGTATCTAAGTTGAACATAAGCAGGCATTAAACACCAAGAGACTAAAGATAAAAGTAAAATGAGAACCTTAGAGTCAGGAGAGGACAGAAGCCACAGACTCCATTTGGTCTGAGTTTCCTTCCATACATTGGGTTGAGCTTCCTCAATAAACCAGCTACAAGTAATTCACTTGGTCAAGGATCTGTGGGTTACTGACTGGGAGAGGCAGGGGAACAGTGTGTGTGGGTGACTTCTCAGGGACGATGGAGCTTCGGAGCAGGAAAGCAGCGTGGCAGAGTGGTGCCATGCTTGCCATGCCAGCTGCCCAGAGTGTTTGGAAGCAAGTTCAGGGTCTGAGTGAGAGAAATAGCCCCAGCGACACACGTGTGCCAAGCTCTCGCTGAACGCTGGCACCGTTCTGAAAGCTGAAGGTAAAAAGTGCCCAACCAGGCCTGGATCTCACAGATAATGCTCTCTGGAGTGGGTCTGGTCACCAGCGTGTGAGGAAAGAGGCTGCAGAGAGGAAGCAGCAGGTTCAGACCTGGCATGCGGGGCTGGTGTCAGTGCAGAGGCCTGTGCAGCTGCTGGGGCTAAGGCCTTGAATTTGGGGTGTAGCCCAGATGGGAAAAACTATCAAAAGAGTCTAGCCTTATAATCAATAGTGACTTAAGAACTAGTAAATCATTTCTCCAGCTTCGGGGCGTGCTGAGTACACCATTTGAAACAATGTAATTTTTGGAGATTTATTTAGTTTTTATTTTATACATGTTGAGTGTGTGCCTGTGTACGTATGTGCAGCACATGCATGCAGTGCCCTAGAGGCCAGGAGAGGGCTTTGGATCTCCCGGAACTGGACTTACAGACAGTTGTGAGCCGCCTGATGCGGGTGCTGGTGATTGAACCTGGGTCCCCTGGAAGAGCAGCCAGCGCTCTTAACCACTAAGCCGTCTCTCCAGCCACCGAAATGTACTGTTCGTATACTCTTATAAAGTCGATCCCATTATTTAAAATATCACTTTAAAAGATATTTAATGAATCTACAACATTTTGTTGTATGGAGGCATATGGCTTCTGTTGCTATTCCTCCCTATGTGTGTGGTTTTTTTTCCTCTAAAAACTTTAAATTGGAATTTACACACTGTGACGTTCTCAGAACTGACATGCACAGTGCGGATGTCCTGACAGATGTGTGCTCCTGCACAGTGTGACCACAACTACAATACAGAGCCTTCTAACACTCAAAAGGCTCCAGGTACAGCCAGCTAGCCAGCCTCTCCCCACCCTGCTTGGTAACTGACACCTTGAAGGTTGCATGGGAGGTTAGCCCTGAGGTCAGCGTCGACCCTTCTATTTCCTCTGCATGGGACCTAAGAGCGTAGCTGGTGGTGTCTGGGCATGCTCAGATCACTGCTTTGATCCCACAGACATGCTATGCTGGTCCATCCAGCCACCTTAATTTTTTTTTTTTTAATTTGACAATCATCTTTTTAAAAATACCATATTACAGTTGTTTAACTTCTTGGTGAGAATTTCTTGAACATATACAATGCAATAGGATTGTATCCTTCCCCGTTTCCTCCCCTCCAGCTCTCCCTATATCTCCCCGGAGCATTCCTCTCCACCTTCACACCTTCTCTGGACAGAAGGTGCCATTTGAGCACCCAGAAGTTTGCTCTGACTGCATCGGCTGCAGCTGGATTGGGCACACACGTGTGCATCTCTCACATGAACTCCCTGGGCTGGCATCGCTCCCAAAGTGCCAGCTCCTCCCCGTAGTGACTGCATCATTCACTGCCCACCACATTAGCCAGTAAGTATCAGTTACTCATAGTGACCGGTTTGTTACATTTCCTACGTGTGTATAAAGGGTTTTGATCATATTCTGTCCCCTCACACCGGCTGGTCCCTTCTCTTCCCATCTGGACTCCTTTCTACTTTCTTTTCCATTTGTGTGTGTGTGTGTGTGTGTGTGTGTGTGTGTGTGTGTGTGAGTTTCATTAGGGTTGCTTACAGGAATGTGGGCAAGGGGTTATTACAGGCACAAGAGCATCTTGCCAGTGGCTACACAACTGAAGAAAACACCCTCTCCCAGCCAACCACCGTTAGCCATTGGGGGGCACATGTGAGCCCCTTCCCCAACGTGTCCAGATGTCAGCGGCTCAGGGTGTGGATCTCTTGCAGGTCAACACACCTCCTGTGAGTTCAAGGGCGCAACAGCCACTTCACACCTAGGGTTTCCGAACACTCCACCCCTTCCTCTGACTTTAATGCTCTTTCCACGTTCTCTTCCAGAATGTTCCCTGAACCTAGGGTCCGGTGATAGAGATATTGGATTTAGGGCTGGGCGCTGAGTGATCACTCCTCAGAGCGGTGACTGTTTAGGAGTGTCTGCGCCTGCACCATTCTGTGTGCTTCGGTTTGTTCATGCACCTCCCCTGTCCAAACACCTTTGCTGCCTCGAGGCTTCATTGGTGCTAAAGGAAGATGAAGACGCCGGCCCCCTTGGCTCCAAGACCCTACAACATGCCTCTCACTGACTAGAGCTCAACACCTGCTAGTGGTTCTCTATAATTCTGGGATTACTAACTCACACAAGGTGAAATCCTTCACTCTAAGGTGTACCAGTCAACACAAAGAACACCAGCTTCCAGAAATTTCTCCAGGGCCCCTCCCGTACCCCAGTGTTTTGACAATATCCAGGACACAGCAATACCCTGATGTCTTCTAGAATACAGTTTTATTATTTTTAAATATTTATTTTTATTTATGTGTCTCTGTGTGTACATGTGCACATGTGCTCTGGGAGGCCAGAAGATGATGCTGGATCCCCTGAGCTGGCAGGGGAATCAGGCAGGTGGAACTGCTTGTATTGGGTGATGAGGCTTGAACTTGGGTCCTCTGGAAGAGCAGGAAGCAGTCGGAGCCATCTCTCTGGCCCCCATACAGTGAAGTTTTAATATTCTTGTAGGTTCATGACTCATCTCAACTGAGCTTTTTGTATACGACATGAGGAGGGTTGAGGATTAGTTCCTGTGCCGATGGGCATGTCCATCCCCTCAGTGAGGGACTTCCTGTGTCTTCAGTTGATTGCCTGTGTGACTTCATCATACTCAGATGACCCGCATGCAGTGGTCTCCATGTGGAGTCTGTTTGTCCCTCCCACGCCTGCACCACGTGAACCGGATCACCATGACTGGTGCTGCAAGCTTGGCGCTCTGCGCTGCAGATCCAGGCTCAAGCTCTGTTGGGATTCTGGGTCTGTGTTCTCCAATACAGCCAGTCGCTGGAAGCATGTGGGTATTGAAATTTAATTTATTAAAATTAAGTAAAACTAAAGCGTTAGCTCCTCGGGTACAAGGGCCACATTTAAAACGCTTGCTAGAACATTTCTATTCTCAGTGAGCATCTCACAGCGTGGCTATTTTTAGGTTCTTTGTAGCTCCAGTTAAGTTTTAGACCGGTTCCATCAATTTCCACAAAAGAGCCTGCTGGGACCATGGCAGGAAAGACACTGAACAGAGCAGTCATTTAGAACTGACGTTTAAGTGAGACCCAGTCTTCGGCTAAATGAATGCGGCTTCTCTCGTTCTGTTTGATTTTAATTTCTGCCAGCAACATTTCCTAGTTTTTAGTTAATGATCCCTCATATCTCCTGTAAATGGCTTCCTAAGTATTTTGTTTCTTGATGTTATGGTAGACAGATTTTTTTTTTTTTTTTAAAAAGATTTCTTTCAATTATTTGTTGCACTTGTAGAAAATGAAAGCCAATTTAAAGAATTCATTTATATAGTTTCCAAGGGCACCCCAGGTTTTCCCCTTCTACTCCAGGGGTCTCAAGAATTGAACTCAGGCTGTCAGGCTTGGGTGGCAAGCACGTTTACCCACTGAGCCTTCCTGCAGGCCCAGCAGAGCTGTTTGTATTCATTTTTATTCTGTGACCTGTCTGAGCTCACTTACTAGTTCTCAGACAATTCTTGGGTCCCTCAGATTTTTTATATACAAAGCCATATTGTCTGAGCAAAGGGAGTTAGAGAGCGTTATAGCCAGGTGTGGTGGCACACCTGTAATCCCAGCACCCTGGAGGCTGAGGCAATGAGGAGCTCGAGTTCAAGCTTGGTCTAAAGAGAAAAACCCGTTTTGAGAGAGGGTGGAAGGTAGAGAAGAGGAGAGGAAAGGAGAGGAGAGGAGAGGAGAGGAGGGGAGGGGAAAGGAGAGGAGGGGAGGGGAGGGGAGAGGAGAGGAGAGGAGAGAGATGCTAGTTTTCTCTTGTGTGTGTCTTTCATTTCCTCTTCTGCCCCAGCTTCCTGGTGACTGTGGTATAGTCATAAGTGTGTACCTTGCTGGCTGCTCGCCTGTCGGGGCCTGTGCTCACGATCTGACCCAGGGATGGAGTCAACGGTAGATGTCCTGCTTCAGATTCAGGGATTTCCTGTCTGCCCCTCCTTGCTGAAGGTCTTTAAAAGTTATTTTTAGTTGTTTTTCTGAGTCTGTCTGAATGATTCTGTTTTTCTAACAGTGAGTCTAACAGTGAGTGACAGGGGAGAGAGCCTGGACAGTCGGAGGGAGTCTGACTCACTGACTGAGCACCCTCTGCACAGACCTCATAGTTGGTTCTCAAATGCGATTGCTTCATTGAAATTTGTGGTTGCTGTCTGAAGGATATTGTTACATCATCTTTCATGTCTCTGGGATAGGGCTTTGCTGGTCTCCAAAGACAGCCAGGGCAGGTATCTGGTCTCAGATTTCTGAGACAGACTGGGCAAGGTTAAATTGTTTCTTCCTTTCATGGATCATTGTGTGATACTCTTCCGGGGAAAGCATTTAATCTCTCCTGATGGTGACCCCATGGCAGGAGCCTAACTTGACGAACTGCTGAGTTTATAAGTAACTGGGGTTACTTGTAGGATTGTGAGTGAGGGGTCACTTACAAGAGATGGAGCCACCTAAAAGCAGATGTATCACCAAAGCCCAGCCCAGCACAGTTTATAAATCATGAAAGCTGGAACCCTGTAGCTCTCTGCACAACTCTTAGGAGCTCAACAGGTCAGAGACACTCCTCTCCTCAGCAGACCTTACTGCTTATATGACCCTGGGGAGGGAGAGGCCTAGTGTATCTGGTCAGCTTCAGGGACTTCCTGAGACTTATGAGTTGCTGACTTCTTGATTCTTAAGGAGCTTTCCTCCAGGGAGGAATACAGGAACTCCAAGAAAATGGCAACACAATTCTGGTTTGTTCCTTATTTCTGGTGAACAGCAGTAAATTAATGAATGATGGTGCCCGTCTTCGGGGAATACACTTAGACTTTAAGAATGACTGTCGTGCTAGCCCTAGTCTTTATGACAGTCTCTTGACACCCCCCCCACACACACACAAATTGAAGGTGGTGCAGTCCCAGTGAGCTCACTTGCCCCTCTTTCGGGGGAAGTGGCCTCACTGCTTGGGACACACTTCTTTTTGTTTCTGTGGGGGTCTCTGTGGCTCAAGAAAATGATGATCTGGGAACTGTGCTATATGTCCTCATTGCTAGGTTAAGTGACAGTCTGGAGTGACTTTCTACATCCTAAGCTTCCTCTGGCATTTAAAAACAAGAAAAGAAGGGAAAAATAACTCTTCCTATTCTTGATCATACTGCTGTCACTTTTAAATATTTGCAAGTTGTCCCTCATCACTATGGCTTTTCAAATATGTCCTTGCTATTTATATGCACTCATTATTTTTTGTGAGCTTAACTTTTAATGACGTTTATTGATTTGCTCTATTTATAAATGTGGCTCATGTTCACTGCTGACAAAACAAGCAAACAAAGACAAACAAAACAAAACAAACAACAGCAACAACAAAAACTGTAGAATTATTGCAGGATCGTCCTCTGACCTAGAGAAAATGTGATGGTTTTAATACATGCGTTTTTCTCTTCCTAGTTTGAAATCAAGCTACTTAAGTACAAAATAATCCATATGTATGAAGCATCCAAGCAATGCAGAGAAATACAGAGTAAAATGTATAAGTGGCCATTAATCTCTTGAGCTTTGTGCTGGTTTGAATATGATTTACTATCACCAAAGCCCGCTTTGAGCTTTGGTTACTGGAGTTGCAGTGCTTCTGAGATGGCGGGGATTCTTTGGAGGAGATTAGGGGAGATTAATGCAGCTCTTCCCTGACTGGATTAGTGACCACCAGAGCTGGTAGTTGCAGAGCAGTTCTGTCTGTCCCTCCCCCACACACCTGTTTGCCCTTCCACCTTCCTCCTTTCTTTCCTCAGGAGTTGAAACAGCACAAAGCTGGTAAAATCAAGTGTCTGAAATCATGAGCCCAAATAACTCTCTTTCCCTTTAAATGGCCCAGTCTCAAGTACTTTGTTATAGTAACAGAAGTCAGACTCAAACACTCTGTAATTTCATCCCTGGGATGTGACCATGGTTGGCATCTCTCAACCTGTGTCCAGCATGGACACACATTCCCTGCTAAGGTGACAGGCACCTGAGTGGCTGGCTCATGCTCACTCTTTTCTGAGAGGAACGGTGTTCTCAAACTGGTTTCATCTCAGCACCAACCCTGATCCATGACGAGGCTCGCGTGTTTTCCCTGAGAGGACCCTTTCTGCTTCCCCTTCCATTCACCCTGTTTAACAGCAGCCCATTTGCCTCTGTGTTCTCTGCCGGGCAACAGCTAGCTTCCTTCATTCCCCCACGTGCTGTGACCCCACTTCTCAATCTCAGGACTCTAGGGCCTTCCTGTGGCGGCTCTGGGCCACCTCATTAGCTGAGCATGTCTCTGTCTCACCTTGAAAATTCACCTCCCATACGGCTCACTCCACACCCCGCCCCATTGACTGCAATTTCTGACCCAGGTAACTGAGGTGACAGAGGGCGTTTTTATCGTAGATCACCACTCTACTTCTCACATCTGGGCTCCAATCACAAGGACAAGGGACACCTTTCCTCTGTGATTCGGAACATTTTTTTAAAAAAAATTTTCATATACCCTAAATCATTTTCTTAGAACTTTACAACTTGCATGTACACATCTTAAACATCATTTTATACCCTCACAACTTACTTAAGCTTTCATATCCTTGAACCTTTACAACTTGTAATTATACACTTTGGAACACGTTCTTAGATCCTCAGAACTTACATAAACTATTTTTCTATCCAATTGTTTACCATGAGACACAGGCAGTTGATTACTGGGAGCAGTCATTGTAAGGCAAGTTCCTTTAAATAAAGAAATGGAACATTACACTGAGTGGTGTGCTCAGAATACACTGGAGGAAGGAGTGAGAACTGTGCTCAGAAGAGGCTCCCAGGGTGGTGCTCCCAGGGTGGTGCTCCCAGGGTGGTGCTGGGGAGGGAGGGAGAGCAGCAGCCCACAGCTGTCACCCAGCAAGGCAAAGTGAATCTCAGGCCTGGACTCCACATCCTCTGAGTAACGTGCAGCACCAGCATCCCAGTGAAGGCAAGAACACGGCTAGACAGACTTGAAAATCTCCTAGGAGCACCAAAGAGAAAGAAGGCAGTGAATCAAATCTGAGCCAAGAATGAAGTCCAAGGAGGTGAAATCTGCAGCCTGGTCTCCTTTTCCCCAGAGAGCGGCTGTTCTGTGAGGAGATGATGACAGACCCTGATGGCAAGGGGTCGGGGCAGGGCAATGGCAAGCTTCTCCCCCCAACATTTAGGGGTGGACTCCAGAAGTTAAGAGGTTAAGTAATGGGTACCAAAGTGGGTTTCCCGTTCCATAGCACAGCTTTGAGTGATCAGGATGGTGCTGACATTCCTAGGGGCAGATCAAACCAGCCTTGAGTGTTTGTGTTCCCAGAAGCAGAAAAGTTCTACCTCAAGGAGGATAAAGTCATCTGAGTCTTGAAGTACCCCCTCAAAGACTTTCTAAAGTAAACACCCAATCTGTTGTCACAGATAATCAACAGAGAAGAAGACGAGACAGTAGGGATGAGACCAGAGACAGCACCAAATAACTGGCAGACGTCCAAACTGCAGAGCAGGATAAGACACAGTCTTCAGGCTGGTTTTGGTGCTAAAAGTAGAACTCAAAAGTACCAGTGTTGGGGAAGGGCTGAAGAGATGACCCAGTGGTGAAGAGCACTTACTGCTCTTGCAGAGGTCACAGGTTCCGGATCCCAGCACCTCCATCAGGTGGCTCACAAACACCTGTAAACACAGTTCCTGTGGATCTGATGCCCTCTTCTGGCCTCTGTGGACATGCATCTACGTGGCGCACATGAACTTATACAGGCACACACACACGACACACGAAAAATTCTTAAAAACCACCACCAGCAGAATCATACTAAAGGCTGGTGATATGGCTCAGCGGGTAAAGTGCTTGCTGTGGCAAACACGGTGGCCTGCGTCCCATCACCAGCACCCACAGTGGAAGGAGAGAACTAAGTCCTGAAAATTACCCTCTGCCCTCCACACATGCGCCACGCCACACTCACACACTCACACATTAGTGCCAGGGTCCAGCCCTGACAGGAGTTCAGTGACTGGGGAAGAAGAGGCAGAGTCAGTAAAATGATAAGAATAAAACCACACCTCTTATGGAGGGGACAAACTTCTCTCTTTACTCCTTCTCTTCCTTCTCATTGTTCCTATTTCTACTCCTACTGTTTTCCCATGTTATCACATATATATATATATATATATATATGTGTGTGTGTGTGTGTGATATACATATACATACATATACATATATACATATATACATATATACATACATATATATATTTGGCAAAGCCCATCATGGGGAAAGAACACATTACAATCACATCTTAATCATAAAACTGAAACTTCACATAATGACTACAGGCTTTACATGTCAGTGATTACAAGTTCCATATTTTTTTTTTTTAAAGCAAGTTATCTTAAAACCCACACTGAATACCTAGTTTCCCATACATTTTTCCCATAGTACATCTATATCCTAAAAGCAATAGTTTTTCTATTATAAATTAACAGAGTTTCAGCAAGCCAACTAATTTCACAGCCAGCTTCTATTGTAGCTGGCAGGTTGCTAGGGAACGAGTACACGTCATAGCATCCTAATGTACACAATTCTTATTTAGTTAACACAAAGTCAGGGGTCTTTTTGCTTTTCTTAGGTAAAAGAAGAGTCTTCTGCACAACTCTATATGCTTAAGGTGCATCCTGAACCATCAGCAAATTTTTAATTACAGAAACCAAGAAAGAGTCAATTTTATTTGTGATGGAGGAAGTTCAAGCCTAACATTGGGCACTGAAACTCACTTGTTATTTCTTGATCACGGATCTGCATTTCATAAGTGAAACTTGTGGGCCTTAGCAATTAAGTTTTCTTTGTTCTAGCTTTCCTGACCCTGACCAAATAAGTCCCTAGAAAAAATATGCTTTCTTCTTAAGTTACTGATTCCAAGGCAACTGGCAAACCATCCTAATTTAACCCTGTAACTATATGTGAAGTATACCTACTGTTTTTAACTATGCATGCTTTTTAGTTATGCTTTCTGGAGTTTCAGTAGAGTCACCAATTCAACTGAGTGGCACTGTCTTGCCCAAGTGGCATTGCTTGAGGGAAAATCATCACCATTGTTATGTGTGCCAGTAACACTGCCCAGTGAGGAGTTAGAGACCCCCATAGAACTTTCATACCACAAGAGTGATAGGGAGACCATGGTAGCAACAAGCACCATAAGGCCCAGCAGTAGGAATGGGATTCAGGAGACAATCCCCCAGGAGGCCAAGGTGAAAACCTACTGTCGCCTTGCTAGTAAGCTGAACTCCTGAAGCTCCAATGCTGACTGCTATTCCCCTGCATTGCTCCCAGCACATTATTATGTATATAATTATACACATATGTATGTAGAGTAGACAAGATAACAGGCACATTGGAAGACATTAATTACGTTTTACTGAGACACCAACAATCAATAAGGAATCAAAAAAGAGTCAGATTTAACAGTGTCAGGTCTCAACGAAACCTGGGACAAGTCTCACTCAGTAGCTCCTTCAGCACCTCTCACCCCATCCCCTACCCTAAACCTCTCCAACCCAGGGGCTGGGCTTTGCTCCTCCTTCCCCAGCTTCTCTGATTCCTATATAACCCAGCCATTTTGGTTACTTGCTCTCTTGGTTCCTGGTTCCTCTCTCTTTCTCTCTCCACTCTTCCTTCCTCCCCTCCTCTCCTCCCATGGACTGGTTCAGTCTGCCAGCCATGTTCAGTCTGGACTCTACCAGATGCCTCTGGCTGTGCTCGCCTTATAGCCACCATAGACCCTTCTCCTCAGCCACACCTAGGAGTTTCATGTCCTTATTTCCCCATTCAAACAACAGAAGGAGGAACTGGCAATTTATACACAGAGTGAAATTTTGAGGAATAGAAGGATGGAGAGGAGAGAAGGTTCTAGAAGAGGCCGACAGCGTGCCAGAAGGAGAAGAAAATGGACCAAGCAGGGCTAAGGTCTGAAGTGATCATCAGTGGAGATCTTCTGCTGATGTAGACAGATGGACACCGTTGGATTCTCACGTATCAATGTCGTGGGCCATTTCTGGGGAGTTGAGAATAAACATTTGCTCACCCAGTCAACACAGACCAAGGAGACCACCCCACTGCAAGTCCCGGGTGGTGGACTAGTGAGTGTTTAAGGATTACTTAAGGTACACTGGTAACTCAGAGGCGGCTACATCGCCAGAAAGCCCACCTTTCTGGTCTCCTCTCCCAGGAGATTATTGTTTTTAAAACCTTGAGGACGAGACTTGGGAACCCCATAAGCTGCTGGACCTTGTAGGTCTGGGAAACTTCTGAGCCTCCCTCCATCTTTCCAGGAGAGACGGTTGGGAGTCTGTCCATCTTGGAGACAGGGCTTCCCGGTAACAAAGCCCTAAGTGAGAAAGCTGCAGGCAATGTATGGACACGCCTGGGGTCCATGTTCTCAGGCACAGAGACTGAGTATTCACTGAGTCATGCACCAAAGGAAACCCATTGTTCTGTGGGTTTTCCATAAGCCCTTTAACCAGAAACATCCTTAGGGCTTTCCAAACACCTGTCCAAACCAAGCAAGGAGCATACTGCCTCTCAGCCTAATCTGATGATGTCATGTGACCTTGGACCCACTTTCCCATGTCACCACTTCCTTCCCAAGGGACCTAGAAAGAAAAGTCCTTTGGCGCCTGAAGCAATGGCTCAATGGTTAGGAGCACCGTTTGCTCTTTCAGAGGACCTAGGTTCAGCTTCCACCACCCACGTGGTGATTCACAACCTTTTAAACTCCAGTTCCAGGGGAGCTGATGCCCTCTTCTGGCCTCCAGGGGCACTGGGCATGCACGTGGTACACATACATGCTCGCGTACAAAACATCCACACGAATAAAATAAAAGTTAAAAAAAAAAATGAGGAGAAAAGGAATGCCCTTTTGCTTTCCCTGGGTGGGCTGGAGTTTCACCTCTCTCTCTGCAGCACTGTCGACAACATTAATAAATGTTCTGCCTGAAGGCAGATCCCGCTTCGTGGCTTCCTTGAACCGAGTCTCGCTCTAAACCTAACAGCTTCAATTAAGAGCAAGAAGCTCCACAGCATTAATAAGTCCAAACATAATCCATGGAGATCCTCACCGAGAAGCACTGTGGACTGAGGACTGCCATGAGAAATCTCCTGTGTACACAGGGAGGGCAGACTGGAGGGGCCGTGGACGCGGCAAGGAGCCGCTGGCCGCTGTCTTTCCAAACAACAGAGGCACAACAGAAGGCCTGAAAGGTAAGCACAATGGAGAACGGTAGCCATGGATCTAAAGTTACAGAACTGAAAAATAATAAAGGCGAGAATCTGTACCCAGTACAGCATCTCCCCAGCCCCCACTGAGGGCAGAGACAGCCCGTGTGTAAAGACTGAGACTGACATAGAACTCTTCTGGGGCCCACTAGCTCAGTACCTTAGGCACCCTTATATATTAGATTATAAAATCCAGAGTCTTATAATATGGAGAACAGGGCCCATGGGCTGTGAGGAGCTTGGCAATTAGAATGTTCACACAAGATTTGTCTTTTGAATATGCTCCGTTCATTCACACAAACCTTCCTTAAAATACAGTTCTAATATAATGTTAAACCGACATCTTACAAAGCCTGGATAATTGGTTGGGCAGAAAATGCTGCTTTTGTTTTATGTACTATTGGGTGACAGGCTGTCCGAGGTCTTGGTGTTTTGTGTTGTCTCCAGGTATTGGATTTACGTGGGGGTTGTTTAATTGCTAATGCTCTGCATGTGCTATCAGTGGAACACCTGAGGAGTTCTGAAAGAATAAAACACCTGAGCTGAGATGCTCAGGGCTCCACTGTCAATTGAGCACAGCATTGGCCATGATGGTGGTTCCCTCTGCTGAGGTCTGACTGGGCTTCCACGGATGAAAATGCTTCCTTGCCTTCCTGGCTGAACCTACCAGTAAGCTAACTACTACATTGGGGTTGGTTCGTTAGCATATCAAAGCCTGTCCTGGGCTTGCTTCTGAGGCCTACCTCTCAGAGCTACCTGGTGGTAAGCTCCCATTTTACAGATATCACACTATTCCAAGTCACACAAAATGGTTTTTAAGTTACACAAAATGGTTTTACTTATGTTTCTAACACATAACATATGATCCTAAGGTCTAGGACACTATTGAAAATCACATGTGGAGCTTGACGAGATGGCTCAGCAGTTAAGAGCACTTGCTGCTCTTGCAGAGGACCTGAGCTTGGTTCCCAGCACCCTCAGCAGGTGGCTCACAACAAGCTGTTACTCCAGCTCCAGGAGGATCTGGTGCCCTCTTCTGATGTCTCCAGGCACTGCACCCATGTGCAAGTCCCTCCCAATCTACATATGGTTTTTAAAAATCTTTAAAAAAAAAAAAAAAGATTAGAACATCACATGTCATGCTGAGAACCAAGAAAATTTCAAGAAAGGACATCAATAGGCACAAACATCACGACAACGCAGATACTGGAATTATCTGGCAAGGACTTAGTAGTAGCCATGGAAACATCATCTCTGAGATTCCAAGAAGAAAACAGAAGGCTCTCACAAACAAATAGATGCTACAAAGAAGGTAGAAATCATAGAACTGGAGTCAGAACCAAAATAAGGAGTTACTGGTTGGTCTCAGCAGCAGAATGAAGGAGTCCAAGGAAGAACCAGTAGATTAGATCCAAAGACAGAAAAATAGAATCCATGTGGTCTTTACATGGAGAAACAGACTACTAAAAGATGAACCTTGGGCTGGATGGTGACACAAATCTTTAATCTCAGCACTTGGGAGGCACAGGCTGGCAGGTCTCTATGAGTTCAAGGCCAGCCTGGTCTACATAGTGACTTAGAGGCCAGCCAGGGCTACATGATGGGGGACTGTCTAAAAAAAGGAAGAAAAAGTGTTGAACTCCAAGGGCCTGTGGAAACACAATAAAAGATTTAACATTCCTGCCTCTAGTGATTTAGGAGAAGAGCAAGGGCGGGGGGGGGGGCAGCTAAAAGAAGGATTTGGCCTCAGAACTCTCACCAAGATAAATCTCTCCTCCCCAGAAAACTGTGTGAAGAAATACATATAGAAAATTTCCAAATTTGGTGAAAGACAAACACCTACAGATACAAATGGTTGAACTGATCCCAACAAAGATAAACCCAAAGAAACACATGCCAAAACACATCAGAATCAAACATCTGAAAACTAAAGCCATCTCAAAGGCAGCAAGAGAAAAATCTCTCTCTCACACACACACACACACAGACATGCATGCACGTGAGTAACAAAGTCAGAAAAAGCAGATCCTTCTGGGAGCAGTTCAGCCCATCACCACAGAGAACTTAAAGTATTGGCAGTCGGGAATTCTATACCTAGCAAAAGTATCTCTTATGAATGAAGGAGCAAAGGAGCCATCTCAAGTGAAGGAAGATGAGAAGAATCATGGCTAACACACCCTAAAATGGATCATCAGGAAGTAGAAGACCTATTGGGAGCTGCTGACTCTGAGTAAATGCAGGGAATGTAACTTTTCTCTACCATCCTAAATTGTGTCCCAGGAATAAAGTAAAACCTTCCCCACTGTCCATGTGGCTCTTGATGCATATGGATGCATTGTGGACAGTTATATTCCAAACAGGAGGGTGGAGGGATTAGAAGAGGGTAAGAGTCCCCATTTCACTTGTGAATGGTGAATAGTGAATGGTCAACAATGAGCTAGGTCGGCGTGTTGTAAAACCTACAGTACACACTTTAAAAATCTACTCAACAAGGTACGTGCAAATCTATATCGAGCAGATCAAAACTGATACTAAGAAGAATTATTCAAGGGACTCCCAGATGCAGGATAAAGCAGGGAGACAGAACGGAAGAGAGAGCAGGGATGTTAAATCAGCAGATGAAATCTCCCACGTGGCAACGGTGCCACGAGGTGCAGTCTAAAGGCACCAGCTTAAATGTTCATTGACAAAGTGGTTGGAAGAAGATGACCCAACTCCATGCTGCCTGAAAGGGTCTCATGGAAGGAGCTTTGAACCCACAGGTGGGAAATATCAGGGTAAATCTGAAGGGGGAAGACACAGGTGAATGTGAAAATCCAGAAGAGAATCGTGACCCCAACAGCACAAACACCCTCCAGGGACGAAGCCATGATGGGCCTGTGAGATGGTGCAGGTGTAAAGGAGCTTGCTGCCAAACCCAAGGACCCGAGTTTGTGCCTGGAATATCACACGCTAGAAGGAGAGAACTTGAAGTAGTATGCCTACGGGGTAGCTCAGCAAGGATGACAAGGAGGCAAACCCTTCCAGACCTCATCAGAGGGAACCACCATCCTCCTGGCCAGCACCATACTGAACCCCAAGCTTCTGAGCTCAGGTGTTTTTATTAATTCAGAACTCCTCGGGTGTTCTACTGATAGCACATACAGATCATGAGCAATCAAACATTCCCCACGTAAATCCAACACCTGCAGACAATACAATACACCAAGACCTAAGTAGCCCCTCACCCATCAGTGCATAAAACAATCACTTTATACATATCTAAGAATAAACTTCCACAATAAGCACTGACTTCTGAAAGATGTCCTCTGACCTTCACACAAATGTTGGGGTGCATGCATGCCTTCCCTCCCTGCCCACATGTGCACACCCCTACAACTCCCACACACACAGTGGCAGAAATGCTTGCCATCTAAACCTGACAACTTGAATTCAATAACCAGAACCCATGTAAATAAGCCAGATGAGGCACATATCTGTAACTCCAGCACTCCTACAGAGAGATGGGGAGTTCAAGGCTGGAGAATCATCTAGAAGAACTGAATCTTGAGATGTATTCTCTGCTCCCCTCACCACCACATGCACACACACACACACACACACACACACATACACACACACACACACACACACAAAACACAGTTTTTCAAACAAAACGCAGACTTATTCCCTTACAGTGTGTGCTAGTCAGTTTCCCATTACTGTAACAAAAGGCTCGAGATAACCAACTTAAGAAGAAGAAGAAGGGTCTGTTTAGGCTCATGGCTTTGGAAACTTCCATCCATTGTGTGTTGGCCCACTGGTTTTGGTTTATTCTGACAACGCAGCCTTCTGGAAGTAAAGCAGGGAACTGATCATTTTGCTGCAGGAAATGAAAGAGACAGGAAGAGGAGGAGTCTAGTGTACCGCTCCCCATTCTAGAACATGCCTCCAGCGACCTAAGGCCTTCACTGGCCCCAACTCTTAAAGCTCCACATCCTCCCTGCAGCTGACTCCTGCACCTAACCTCTACAACACGGCGGGAGGCCTAAATGGGTTACACTGCACTGAACCAGCATGACACCAGGGTTAGAGGGAAGAATCCACTCCCAGCACTCCTCAGCTTGTGGCCTCCCTCATCTTCAGAGCCATCACCTTAAGCTTGGCTCCGCCATTACGCCCTCCTCTTCTACTGCCGACTTCTCTCCACTTCTCTGCTTTAAGGACCCTTGTGACAACATCACAGGTCACCAGGCAGTGCAGGTCATCTCCTCACCTCCAGAGGCTCAGCTTCCTCAATCGACCCGCAAGGTCTGCTGCCCTGTCACACTCGCAGATTCCGGGGGCAAGGCCCTGGGCTTCCTCCAGCTGGCTCACCCCAGTGCATCCTCTCGCTGGCTTTGCAGTGTCTTCAGGGTTCATAGCGTCAGCCTTCCCCCGACAATTCGGCCATCCTCTCTGTCTCTCTGTCAGTCTCTCTCTTCGTCTCTCTCCACCCCCCTCTCCCTGCGACCAATTTCTCCAGAGGTTTTCCCATGGCAAGCCAGGGTGCAGGGCGAACATGATGCAAAGTATATTTGCCAGAGCCGTAAGTACAAAGGGGAATTCCAAGAGGAAGCAGCTGTCCGTGTGATTGCCACCCATTGCTCACAAAGGTGTAGCCTGCCTGGGCATCTGGGGTCAGGAAGGGACCCTTCACCCTGGGCTGCTGTGATGTTAGGAAACTGTGGTCCTCCTCTGTCCCGGCCAAGGACCTGGTTCTGCAGTGTTCTTGCACGAGCACCTGCCAGGGCCTGGCTCCCAGCCTTACAGCTGCTGGGAAACCTTGTCTCAAGCCCTGAGCTCCATCTGGCTGTCACTGAGGCTTGCGTGAGGACAGCTTCTGTGCTGAGGGACTGGTCTCCAGGGAAACAAGCTCTGACAAGTTAACTCTTGTCCCCCAAGTCTTTGCAGAGAATTAATTTCTAATTTCATTAATTTCTCACATTCCTCTACCCCCTATTTCATTAATTTCTGGGCTCATTTTTATTATTTGATTTCCTCTGGTATTTTTGCTTTTTTAAAGTTCTTTTAGATATGTGAACTGGATCCTTAGCTCATTAATTTTCAGCCTTGGTTATTTCTTAATATTCACGGCTCAAGTGTTCTCGGCGCTGCCTGCCTCCCATATGTTTGGAACTTCTTGCTTCTATTTTTCACTCAAGACAAAATATCTTCTCATTTGCATGGAGCTTCTTTCTGTGACCTGTAGATTATTGAAATGAGCATTTTTTATTCATAGTTATCTTTTCCTGATCTTTTTGGACTTAATTACCTTGCACTGGGCTCTTACATGTAACACCAATCCTTTGAAGTTTATTGAGAGTTCTTTTATGGCCAAAATATGGCCAAATTTTGAACAGGTTCCACGTGTACCTGAAGATAATGAGCAGTCTGCAGCCCCTCGTAGGTTTCTCACGCTCCAATTAGGCCCAGCGTGCTGACTGTGCATCACGCATCTTCTGCGTCCAGGATTGTTCTCTGTCTGCTTCCTGTGGCCATTATTGAGATCTGGCAGTGGGATTGGGGGCAGAGACAGGATCTTCTGGCATGGAAACAATGGAAACAAGGCGAAGCCAAATGTTGTGAACAAGACAAGCAATGCTCTTTAATTGGGGCTTCAGCTTGCAAGCAGAAGGGAGCCAGGGCTGAGCTCACAAAAAAGAAGGGCGAGAGGGCAAGCTTTTACTGGTTTTCTAGGGTGGCTACAATCTGGTGATTTTATGTTAGCTGTGGGCAGTCTCCTAAACTGTCTTCCTATTGTCTCCTCTGCGTCCCGGCCCTGAGGTTCGTACAGACAGCGACCTAGCCCAGGAACTCCGAGTTCCGCCTGCATCCGTGCCATCCATCATTCTGCACAAACACCGCAGCCTACTGTGTTCTTCTGGTTCCTGTGACACACCCGGGGGAGTGTAGGTAGGTGGCGGACCTGATGAGAGCACGGGCGGGGGAGAAGAAACGCTCCAACAGGCACGAGGGCCAAGTCAACCTTGAGTTATAGTCTTAAGAAAAACATTTCTCAAATGCTCCCTGTGTTCATCACTCTTCCTGTTACTGTGATGAAATGGCCTGGCAAAAGCAACCTAATAAAGCAGGCTGGCTAGCTGGGTTTGGTTTTTTTTTTTTGTCTACTTGACACAAACTAGTGTCACCTGGGTAAAAGGACCTCAACTGAGAAAATGCCTCCATCAGAATGTCTTGTGGGTGTGTCCGTGGGGCATTTTCTTGATTAATGAATGATATGAGTGGTACCAGCTCACTATGGGTGGTCCTTCCCCTGGGCTGCTGGCTTTGGGTTGTATAAGAAAGCTGGCAGAGCATGGGGAGACAGCTGGCAAGCGGCACTCCCCCATGGGCTCTGCTTCAGTTCCTGCCTCCAGGTTCCTGCCCCGACTCCCCTCGGTGATGAACTACAAGATATAAGACGAAATAAAGCCAAGTTGCTTTTGGTCAGTGTGCTTAATCACAGCGATGGAAAGCAAGCTAGGTCGCGGAGAAAGTGTTTATTTTGGCTCACAGTTTGAGGGAATGCATCCGTCACAGCAGGGAAGGCCCTGGCAAAACCAGGAGGTGGCTAGTCACACTGTACCCTCAAGCAGGAAGCAGGGAGGGAACAGAAAGTGGGGCCTGGAGATAAAACCTCAAGGTCCTGGGGCTAGAGAGCCGGCTCAGTGGTGAAGAGCACTGGCTGCTCTTCCAGAGGACAGGAGTTTGATCTCCAGCACCCATATGGCAGCTCGCAACTGTTTGTAACTCTGGTTCCAGGGGATCCAGCACCCCCTTCTGGTCACTGTGTGCACTGCACACATTTGATGCAAGACATACATTCAGGCAAAACACTCATACACAGCAATAATGGTAAAAATCCAAACAAAAGTTTGTACACACAAGCATTCTGCCATGGAGCTATACCCCTGGCCCAGTTAGATTTTTTTTTAACAACTATGTTAAGATAGGATTTGTATATAATAAAGTTCTTCTGTTTAAAATACAGTTGGTGGTGAGCTTCAGCCTTTAATAGCTGAGCCATCTCTCCAATCCTTCATTCCTCTTAAAACTAAAACATAATATTTTCATCGATTCTTTGTGAAGTTCATACACGCATACAATGAGCTTTGACCATACTTACCCCTATTCTCCTCTCAGAGCCCCTCTGTTCCCCTCCCGACTTCATGTCTTCTTCCTGTTCCTTATATAACCCTGATGTGTGACTCATATGCTCCTGGGTTTGGGGCACCCAGTGGAGTACGGTCAACCTCCTGGGGGGCCCACACCCTTTGACTCCCCTTCCTCCAGAGGCCATCAACTGTCCATAGCTCCCTGCGTTAACTGGCTTACTCTAGTGCGGGTCTTGTGCCAACAACCACAGCCGATGTGAGTTTTTGAGTGAGGTGGTCCTGTCGTGTCCGGAAGACACTGCTTCGCCCAGTCCTCTGGCTCTCAGAATCTTTCCACCTCCTCTCTGTGATCGCCCTCTTTCCTACAGATGGAGGGCATTAAATTGAAAATGCATGCCCCTCTGTTCACTCGCTTGTTGGTGGGTGTGTGGGCTACTTCTGCTTTTTAAACTTTTGAGGATTATGTGGCTGTAAATATCTGCATGGAATCTTCTATTGCAGAGGCTGTCCTTGGTTCTCTTGGGTGTATACCTGTAGCTGCCGGGCCATATACTGACTACATGCTTAACCATTTGCAGAAGGACAGCACTGTTTTCCCAGCCGGCAGCATGTACATTCTTACTAGTAATAAGTGGGTGTGCATTCCCTCCACTCTTGTTCCTTTCACGATGTTGACCCTCCCACATTCATGTTGAGACTGGAAGCCAGGTGCAGCAGAGGTGTGGCCTTTGGGAGACAATTAAATCAAAAGGGCACCATCTTTGCCAGTGTGATTAGCATCCACAGTAAAGGGCTTGCCAATGGAGGGTAGAAAGCACTTGATCTTCATCCCTTCCACCGTGACAGGACTTGGCATTCTTCCCCTGGTGTTGGGAGCAGAGAGCAATCTCACCAGGTACATATCCTGCTGATGAGAAACAAAATTCTGTGCTTTGTAGATTAGGTGGACTGGTTGCAAAGGCTCTGTCATAAAATGTCTCATAAGAAACTAATGAGCTGAAGGTTTGGTCTCCAGTGTAGTGGTGTCAGTGTGGGGACTTGGGGAGGTGACTGGATCACCAGTGCCCTCACCACTGGGTTAATCTACTGATGGCTTCAGACTTTGTAGAAACTGCTGGAGTGTGGTAGAAATTAACAAGTAGGACCTCGCTTGAAGAAGCAGGCCACTGCAGACATGCTTTGCAGAGATATACATTGCCTGGGGCTCCTCACCATCGCTGCTCCATTTCCTAGACACCATGAGATGCTCATCTCCGCTGTACTGCCCCTCTCCACCTCACTCCCACAGAGGTGGGGCCAAGAAACCAGGGGCTGAAGCCTTTGACCACCAATAAGCCAAACGAAACCGCTCCTCCCCAAGACTTCCTCTCTGACGTGTGTCACTGCAGTGAAAGTCTGGCCAACTCAGAGAATGGTCACCAAGGAGTGCAGATGTTGCTGGGACTGTGTCTGATGGTACCCTTGGAATCAGTTTACAGGGGAATTTGGAAAGGTTTGGAGAAGCGGGGTACAGAAGTCCTACAGGGCTGGACTAGAGCCTATGAGGGTGAAGCCTGGGCTGCTGTGGAAACCCCAGGATGTTGGAGAAGCTGGGTACCTGGCATGTCTGCGAGGAACACCATGAGCAGTGAGCAGAGGCAGCCCAGGAGGAGCCCCGCGTGCTGCAGATGGGAGGCTACAGAGACAGGGCTGCCCAAGTCTGTTGGGGCTCTAATCACTCCGCCACACATCTCTATGTTAGCTGGGGTTTAGGTCATTCTCTGCCCTCCTTTGAATGGCCTGCTCCCCCTCCCCTATTTTGGGATGGGAGGTTACTCTGTGCCCTTGTATTTGGCACAGCTAAGAATTTGCCTTGACTCTCAGAGGACACTTTGAATTTACTTGCCATTTGAATGATGTCAGAGCTGTGAAGCCTCTGGGGATTCTTGACAACAGATTAAACATCCTGTGTGATATGAAATAGACGTGAGCCTCTGAGGGCTAGGGCAGGACGTTGTGATGTGTGTGTGACGGGCTCCCACTAAGGGCTGAGTGTTGAAGGCTTGGTTCTCAATATAGATGTGTTCTGAGACTGGGTTTGGGGAAGCGACTATCATCATCATTATTAATTATTATTTGTGTGTTGGGGGGGTGTTTATGTGTGTATGTATCGCTTGAGCATGTGCTCATGCATGAGTTCAGGTGACTGCAGAGGCTGAAGGTGGTTGGAGCTGACTTGGCTGTTAAGAGCTGGATTCTGATCCCCTGGAAGAGCAAAACATGTTCTAACCACTGAGTCATCTCTTCAGTCCTAATGTTGAACGTTTTATGTGCTGTCCTAGATAGTTACGACTGTAAACTTGACAGCTCCGAGTCATCTAAGACAGTTTCAACTGAGGGACTGCCCAGATCCAGATCAGACTGGCCTGTGGCCATGTCTGTGGGGGATTGTCTTGATTGTTAATTGATGTAAATCCCAGCCCACTGTGGGTGGCATCATTCCCTGGGCAGGTGGTCTGGGCTGGCTAAGGGAGCTAGCTGATCATGAGCCTGTGAGTGAGCCGGCAAGCAGTGTTCCTCCATGGTTTCTGCTTCAAGTTACTGCTCTGACTTTCCTCTCGATGGACTGTGACCTGGAAGTATGAATCACACAAGCCCTTTCTTTGCCCGAGTTGCTTTAGGTCAGGGTGTTTTAACACAGCACCAGAAAGGACGCTGTGACGTGGGCTTATCAACCACTTGTATATCTACTTTGAGAAAGCATCTATTCAAATACATTTGCCTGTGGGTGTTAGGTTGTCAATGTATCTCTGCCTGTGTATATACTTGATCCTCCTACCTCCCCATACCCTCCATAGGCCTGTCCCATTGTGTTAGTTACTTTACCATGTGACAAACAAGAGGGAGTTTCTTGGTTTGATGGTGCAGCCCATCACAGTAGAGGAGGCATCACCGTGGCAGGAGTGTGAGCTGGTCACATCGCACACACCCACAGCCGGGAAGCAGAGATGATGCCAGTACTCAGCTCAACTCCCCCTCCCCCCCTCCCCCCCCCCCCGTTTATTCAGTATGGGAACCCAGTCCATAGGACGGGTCTCAGCTGGGGGCTGGTGAGTCCCTCCTCCTCAGCTAAACCTCTCTGGAAACACCCAAACGTGTGTCTTCTAGGTGCGTCTGCACTCTGTGATAGGTTTATGATGGGGTCATTCTCTGGTAAGTCTATTTTAAGCTGGAAATGGATCAAATTCCCCTAGCCCAGCAGCCTCCTAGTTTGGGAACACAGGCACACCGGGGGGGACATTGGCAGCGCTTGTGGGACTCCAAGGAGCTATAGGTGGCCACAGGGAGGACGCTGAGCTCCAGAGCCCTAGGCCCCAAACGTGCCAACATTTGAAGCACGGCTTCTACTGAATATACACTGCTCCCTCACTCTGCAAAGTCAATGCCTCCCGAGTGGAAGCATTTGAAGTCAAGGATCATCTGTAACCGTTTTTTAATAAAAAATGAGAGCATGGTTAGCATCCACTATTGAGACTTGCTTGCAAATGGAACTCAGGATCAGATGTGCGGATATGGGTTGCCCAGCACCTCCTTTCCGAGCCTCAGCCACTTAGTTGCTGGGCCCTTTCACCAGCTGCTGGGAGCCATGTGGGGTTGCCGGTGGGCTCAGACACCCTGACTTACCTACTCAGATAGATCAGATCCCTAGGTGTTGGCTCTGAAGTACAAGGCCAGCCAGCTGTGTGGTGTGAGACCAGCTCTGAACCCGGCCCCGCAGGCTACCTTCCTTGTATCCAAAGAGTGTCTCTCTCGAGCACTGCCAGATGAATACTCCGGGTCCATGGGCAGGTGCTGCAGGACTCAGGCAGCTTTTACCTTTTTTCTGGATTCAAAGGCAGACCGTAATGCGCAGGGCGTGGTTGTACACCTTTAATCCCAGTACTCAGAGTTCAAGGCTATTCTTGTCTACATAGTGAGTCTGAGACCCTGACTCAAAACTACAAGAACAACAACAAACCCACACCATAATGATGTAGTGATATGTTGATGGCAGACCCAGACAACAAAGCGAATGGTGTCCCAGGACTGCTGGCCCTTGGCTGGGTGCCCGCAGACTGAAACCCACGTGCGTTTAGGAGGAAGGCTGGCATGCTGGTGAGGTGATTCATCTTGGAACTGAAGCAGAATGAAGAGAGACAGAGTCCTGAGGCTGCTCAGAGCCTCTCGCAGAGACAGCCACGAGGGGGACATCGCCAGCCGCTGGCTCCAGGGCTGCCCATCCATCAGTGTCCACAGACAGATTCACATGGGACCTGCAGCAGCCGGCAAGAGATGAATGGAAAATTCTGGAATATAATTAAGGTAATGGCAGTCCTCTGGCCCCACAGAGTTTAATTTGCAGAGGAAAGATTCAATTCGGGGCTGTTTATCACCCCGTGGAGGCTGGTTACACTGAGATAACAGAGAGGCTGTTGTGTGGTTTGAACAGTGATCCGTCTTAAGGATCAGGCAACACTGCTACAGAGACCTATGGGAAAATGAGTATCCAGTCAGTGCCTGGCTTGGCGCTCTCTGGATAGCATTACGGCAGCCTCTGATGTGCTTTGAAGTTTCAGACTTCAGCTACTCCTGAAGCAAAGTGTGAGGTCATCGGAGTGTGAAGGCTCCATGTTTTAACAGCTTATGGGGTGTAATGGCTCCTGAGTGTGAGGGCTCTGAGTGTGAGGGCTCTGAGTATGAGGGCTCCTGAGTGTGACTTCTCTGAGTGTGAGGGCTCTGAGTGTGAGGGCTCTGAGTGTGACTTCTCTGAGTGTGAAGGCTCCATGTTGTAACAGCTTATGGGGTGTGAAGGCTCCTGAGTGTGACTTCTTTTAGTGTGAAGACTCTGAGTGTGAGGGCTCTGAGTGTGACTTCTCTGAGTATGAAGGCTCCATGTTGTAACAGCTTATGGGGTGTGAAGGCTCCTGAGTGTGAGGGCTCTGAGTGTGAGGGATCCTGAGTGTGAGGGCTCTGAGTGTAAGGGCTCTGAATGTGAGGGATCCTGAGTATGAGGGCTCTGAGTATGAGGGATCCATGTTATAACAGCTTCTGGGGTGTGAAGGCTCTGAGTGGGAAGGCTCTGAGTGTGACTTCTCTGAGTGGGAGGGCTCTATGCTATAATAGCTTCTGGGGTGTGAAGGCTCTGAGTGTAAGGGCTCTGAGTGTGAGGGCTCTGAGTGTGAAGGCTCTGAGTGTGAGGGCTCTGAGTTTGACTTCTCTGAGTGTGAGGGCTCTATATTATAACAGCTTCTGGGATGTGAAGGCTCTGATTGTGAGGGCTCCATGTTATAATAGCTTCTGGGGTGTGAAGGCTCTGAGTGTGAGGGCTCTAGTGTGAAGCTCTGAGTGTGAGAGTTCTGAGTGTGAGGGCTCTAGTGTGAATGCTCTGTGCGTCAGCTCTCTGAGTGTAAGGGCTCTGAGTGTGAAGGTTCTGAGTGTGAGGGCTCTGAGTGTGAGTCCTCTGAGTGTGAATTCTCTGAGTGTGAGTCCTCTGAGTGTGAGGGCTCTGAGTTTGAAGGTTCCATGTTCCTCCTTGTCCCTTCTCCCACATAGACACAGGAGACACTGGGAGGGAGATGACAGCTAGATGCTGACCAGCACTTGTCCCCTCAGCCCATGCCTGGCTGCCTCACATTCATATTGATTCTTCTTCCAAGAACAGTCAAAGCTGCCCATGGGCCACCAAATTCTCTCCCAAAGAGAAAGGCCAGCATCTGTGCCAGGCCCTGCAGCTGGCTCCAGGCTCTCCACCTCAGGGACCTTGGCAACCCTTCCCTCTGATCTGGAAGGACTTCTGCAGGTTGTAAGGCAAGAACTACAAAGGAATTGACTTCCGAGGCTGACATGGAGTGGTTCCTCCATGGCTCAAACTTACGGTTTTCTATGTTATTAGCGCCCACCCCTCCTAACTTTCTCTGTGATATTCCCAAAGGGCAGGTGGGTTTCTCATGGAGCATGTGACCTGAGCTAGGCCAATCAATGTGTTCCATTTTTCTGGCCTTGGAATTGGTTCATATTCTGAATTGTGTTTGTAGTGGCTTCGGACAGTGCAATGCTGAAACCATTTCCAAGAGCACTTGGCCAAAGAGACCCTGTCCTCAGGAGAGATATGAATAAGGCCTGTTGCCATGGGTTTTCCCAACAGTGGCTTCTGATGGCTCCCTGAGCTTCATGTGCCCTTGTTGATGTGTAGGGTGAAGCTGAATGCAATTAAGTGTTGAGTCCCTGTGGATGGCCTGTCTTGACTCTCTGGATTGTATGAAGGAGACCCTACTCCAACTAGCTTAAGGGGAAAATGGACTTATCGGTGGCCCTGTGCCAGGAATGGGAGGGCACGGGGCATCTTATAGGAAAAGTGACAGATGAGTTCTAGTCAGGTCCTCGGAAGCAGATCCTACTGCTTGCTTGAGACAGTCTGTCTCTCCCTGCCCTCTGTAGCTGACTCTGAGCTGAGACTGCTTAGCAAGGAGACTCTGACCCTCTGGAGCTTGGAGGGCATTCAAAGCTGAGTGTCATACGGCAGTAGAGCCCAGGCCCCAGTGAAGGAAGAGTTAAGACTGCCTAGGCTATGTCTGAGACTAGCAGGAGTGTGGGCTTGAGAAACACAGCCATCACCTCTGCCTGCCTGCCACCTCCTCCATCCAATTAAAGGCCGTACCAGCGAGAGGGCAGGATACCGATTAATGGGCTAGGACGGAAGTGGGGTGGGGTAACCCTGGGATGGCTTTCATTCCCAGCACAGATCCAATTAGCTGAGCCCCCACTGTGGCCTTCTTGAGCGGAGCACACAGACTGTGACTGTGGGCATGGGAACCCACAGCAGCAGGTTCATGGCTCCCAGGGAGAATGACAAACCCAGGCAGGGCCCAAGCTGACCTCAATAATAGGGTCACTGCTAAGATGACATCAATCCCTGGCCCCTGGATGAGGTCTCTGAGGACAGGTGTGTGGGCAGAGAAAGAAGACAGGTTCTGGAAGGTTCCACTCTAGGTGGAACTCTATGGTACCCAGCATCCTCTCCCTTTGCCACAGCTACAGCTTGGATTCTGCACATCGTGGTTTTCCCACAAGTGCGTTGACAGAAGGAGATGGACCAGCGTGTGTCTAAACAAAACCCCTCAAGTCTGCCATCAGGAAGTGCAGACCTGGGGCAGGAAGAGAAGTGCTTGATAGACACTAGGAACTAATCCGTGCCACACAACCTGAACTTGAGCTGGGAGTTAGGTTTGCCATCCGTCATTAACCACAGTGATATTGCGGTAACAAACAGCCCCCAAACTCACATGGCTTTTACCCTAAAGTGTGCTCTGGCTCTTGCACCACCATAGGTTTATGGAGTCCCCAAAACCATGGCCTGTTAGTGACAGGACTGTAGGTCTAAGAAAGGAGGCTTGCCACTCCAGTTCACACACTCCGTCAGAGCAAGATAACCAATGAGATCATACCATCCACATGACGGGATCTAGAATGACCTGGGAGAAGCCCTTAGTCATGCCTGTGAGGGATTAACTAGGTTAGGCTAGGTTAGGTTAACCAAGGTGTGTAGTAGTTATGCTTCTGTGGCAGCTCACCAAGAGAAACGAGGAGGCATATTCATAGGTGTGCACACTGCCAGACCTCCACAGAGGGAACCCCTATCATGGCAAAAGCCATACTGGACAGTGGAACCCTGGGTATCTGAGCTCAGGTGTTTTTATTGATGCAGAATTCCTCAGGTGTTCTACTGATAGCATGTTCAGATCATGTGCAATCAGACATTCCCCTACATAAATCCAACACCTGCAGACAATAGAAATCGCTAAGACCTAGGCAGCCCCTCACCCAAAAGTGCATAAAACAGCCATTTTAAACATAACTAAAAATAAATTTCTACAACAATGATGACCCAGCACCATTCTATAAGCTGGGGTCCTGGACTGCATGACAAGAAGGTAAGCCAAGCTCCACCGATCATCTCTCTACTTCCTGTCTGCTGATTCCTCAAGCTCCCACTGCCAGGACTTCCCTGCCACGATGAGCTGCACCCCCAAACTGTGAGCCCAAATAAGCTCCTCCTTCCTTAAGCTACTTTGTCAGGATCTTTTGTCACAGTAATGAGGCAAGGACTGATACACCCAGCCAACCATGGCTGCCTTCAAGGGAGGCCTGTCTACAGATAAAGGAGGAGCAGGGATCTGGAACATTCCTTTTACTCCGCTGCCAGTGGTGGACTGCCAGCATTGTTTGAAATCTCGCTTGGCCTTGGGTTTGGTCTCTGCTGCTGCTGCTGCGTGGTCTGTTCTCTGAAGCCTTGGAGTGAGCTCCGGAGCAGGGAAGCGTGGTCTGACCATTGTCTGGAGATGGGAGCCTTCAGGAGATGACTGTGGTTCAAGAAAGCCGTTGGGCAGAGCTCCGTGATGAATTCTGATTACTTCGTAGGAAGAGACAGAGCTCTCAGTGTTGGTCAGCTTCCTGTATAATAAAATACCAGAGAAGACCAACTTAAAGAAGTAAAGGTTTCAAAGGTCCTGGACCATGGTCAGCTGTCTCTGCTGCGTTTGGACCTCGTGTGCATCGTGGCGGGAGCACGTAGAACAAAGCTCCTCATCATGGTGGCAAGATGTAGGCACATTAGCAGGGAGTGTCGGCCAGGCACATCCCCAGGAACACAGAAGCACAGACGACTGGAGCCCAGAGGTCCCTGCTCATGCCAGCCCCTGCCCCTGCAACACAAGGACACCGAAGTGCTAGAAGGAAATCAAACAACCCCTGCCAGGCTGCCACCCTTCTCCACCCAGGAAGTGTCTGGGAGACACGCGTGCTCACCTCAGCCAAAGGGACAGGTATCTGATACCCCCATAGGGTCGTGCAACATCAATCTGACTTTCTTCCGTTAGGCCCCACCTCCTAAGGTTCCAGGACCTCCCCGTAGCACCAGGGGCTGGCCACCAAGCCACCAAGCTACAGGTCTTTGCTAACCACGCATTGCAGCACTCCCTATCCCTCAGTGTTGGAAGCCCAGCGTCTCCTCCGGCCTCTGCCACCATCCAGCCCTGGGATCCCAGAGCCAGGAGCCAGGCACACCTGCTCTTTCCCACTAGCCTCGGCTGCAGCAGTTTGTTCAGTCGCTGCCTGCTCAGACAGTGATGTTCCAGACACCAACAGCTAACGTCTGAGCAATGACAAATCAGAATGGGACTGCCCTCCACAGCACACACAGCTGTCCCGGGGTACAGAAGCCACACTGCCCCAGCATGGCTGACAGCTTGAGTAGAAGCTTTCGAGTTCCACAGTGTCTGGCAAAGACCAGACGTTCAAGGACTAGCGAATGAATAGATGAATGATGGTTCCACACACACCTGCAGTCTCAGCACTCAATGGGCTGGAACAGTAGAAGCACAAGCTTAGGGCTAGCCTGGGCTACATAGTAAGACACCCCCCCCCAATCTCACAAAAGCAGAACAAATGAACAAACTGATACATGACTAATATGGACGGGATCTTGGGTCCTATGCTGCTTCCAGACCTTGGGCAAGGGGTTTCGTGTCTTCAGGGCAGAATCCACTCTCCAGTGAAATGGGAACAGAAATACTTACTGGGTAAGAAATGCATTGGGGCAGGTACCAAGCTCAATACAGACATGGCACTTAGTAGGGACACAGAGTGCTTTGGTACTTAAACTTGCTGAAAGCGTTTGGCTTCTCCTGTGCAGTGACTGGTTTGGCAGAGACCCGTGTCAGACAGAATCAGAAACCTAACGTTCTCACCCACACAGGAAGTCACTGAAGTCTGGAACAGTGCTTCCATTGTCCCTGCACCGGGAAAGGCCACACAGAGGCTGTCTCCCCTGCATGTGTGACTAACTGCTGTCACTGTCTGTCCCAGCCTGTCTTCAGAGTGGATGGTCAGGTTCTGGGACTGAGGCAGGACAGCTGGACAAGACTGTGTCCACCATGCCTGGGGCTGGTGTGATGGCCTCCCAGACACTTCATGGTTGAGAAGAGTGGCTGCCTGTGGATTTCTTCGTTGGCTTCCCTCCTCAGGTGGTAGCTAAGCCTCTGGCCATCAGCTCAACTTCGGGGAAGGAAGCTCAGGGGGGCCCATGCTGGGTCTAGGCAGGTCTTTGGTCAGAGACTGAGAACCATGCAGGAAACAGAATCCCCCAGAGACTGTTGTCAGTGGAACATCTCAGTTTATTAAGACAAGGGTGGTTACATTTATGGTGGAAAAGGCAGGAGAGGATCCTTGGCACCCAGGGATGGGGGCCATTGGTTAAGACAGAGATACTGGAGTAGCCGCATTTGCATGTTGGGGCTCACTGTCTAAGGGTCAAAGTCCTGGAAAAGACTCTCTTGCATAAAGTGTGGTCTCACAGGGAAAAGAGGAAGACACCTTATCAGAAGATGTGCTCAGCCCTAGGCTTCCAGCTACAGTGTTCAGATAAGCACAAATCAGTCCACATTCCTTTACCAATGACCTTCTGTGAAGCAGGCAGCATTTAGAATTTAGCTGGGTTTTGCCAGGGCTAAGAAAATGGGGAGCAGCTGAACACCTTCCACTCTCATGTGAGAATTCCAGGGTTCAAAGCTTGCTTCGACCCACTCGTGACTCTAGGACAGCCCCACAGCTGCCCAGCAGGGGTTGTGATTCCTTCTAGCACTTAAGTGTCCTTGTGTTGCAGGGGTGGGGGCTGGCATGAGCAGGGACCTCTGGGCTCCTGTCATCTGCACCTCTGTGCTCCTAGGGTGATGATGTGCCCTGCTGATTTCCCTTGCTGCTCCAGTGGGCAGAGGCCAGGTCAGAGTCACAGTGCCCCTCCTGACTCCTGGCTCCTCTGTGGTCCTTTGGCTATGTCTGTCTCTTTGGCCAGTGCATCCTGGTGCTTCATTGGCTTTCCTGCAGGTGGCATGTGACCCTGGTGTGCAAATGTGGGAAGAAAAGCCTTGCTCTGGTCCCTGTGTTTTGGAGATAACTTCTTCCTATTCTGTTAAGGTCACATGTCCCCACCCTGCAATCCTGGACATTGGCTTCAGGACGTCTATTGTGTGAGTGGAGAGGAAACACCAGCATCTGTCTGCTTCTCTCCATTTGGGGTGATCTCATAGATCATGAGGACAAGGAGGCATCAGAGAATTTGTTCCAGGTTTAATTGTAAGCTGACCCCAAGCAACACTCTGAAAGTCAGGGCCACAATGTGCTAGACAGTAAAGAAAAGGGGTCTTGATGTGGTCCTAAGCGTGGTACTGGGCCAGACTCTGGGCATGGTGGCAGGTCAGCCAGCTAACAGAGCAGACCCGCAGGTGTCGGGAGACTGCCTGTGTTGTGTGCTGCAAGAGACTCTGAGCTTCACATGTTTCTCCAGGGCCCTGCCTACACATGCTGGCCTTATCTCTGTGTGTGATAAAGGGACAAATCTCAGAGGACGGATCAGTCAGTTGTCACCAAAAGTAAGTCAGCTTAGCAGGCATCCGATCAGGGTGGCTCACTCTGGTGGTCATGGCGTTCCCATACTTTTGTGGCAGGTCACTGAGATTCAGCTGAGCAGGCTGGCCATGCTTGGTAACTGGCCTTCAGGCTGCAGTTCTGGGGATGGGCCATCCCAGGTTGGTCACTAGGGTATAAGCTATAGGCCGTCCTAAGGCCTGGTGTCCCTCTTAGGGCTATGACTAAACTAGTTGAGTAGGAACCGAGTCTGAGAGGGCAGAGGTTGTCCTCAAGTGCACAGCAGGGTTGGGGGTGTCACAGTGAAGCCTGGCTTCTCAGGTCTGGGATGTTCCCTGTGTGTCCCCTTCCTCTTAGGGGCTCAGTTTTATCCTTTGTGGAGCAGAGGCCTGTGTGGCTTAGATGACTTAACTGTAGTGGAGAAATGGGGTAACACGGGGAGCTCTGGGGATGGTGTTTGCCACCTCACAGGGTTTAGGACCCCCTGGTTGAGCCCAACCTGTTTATACAGAAACCGCACTGTTCCCCCACTCCCTCCGCAGCCCCGAGCAGCTTATTCTTTCTCCACTGTGCAAACGAGCAGTTTGGCTCAGAGACTTTGACCCATTCACCAAGGTCACACAGCTTAGAGAATGGTCTGCTGTAGAGGGGCACCGATCCCCAGCCCCAGGCAGCAGCGCCGGGAGACCAGGACTGTCTGGGCACGTGTGAGCAGAGGATGCAGGGAGGCCAGCTCTGTCTGCAGAGCCAGACAGACCCAGGCTTGGATGCCTTCCACATTCCCGGGAACATGTGAGTGAGATGCCTAGAAGACAGGCATGCAGACAGGGCTCCATCGGGTACAGCAAGAAGGTATGTACAGTCAATCATTCACTCCATCGTCACCCGTCCACACACGCCACTGTGCATGGGGTCCGGGAACCTGGCCCAAAGCTGGGGTCTCAGGAGATATCAGACTTGGACCCCATAATCAGCAGCTCGGGGAATCTTAAATAGACTCACAGAGAATCCTCTGCCTCAGTTTATCCTCCATGTGGTGAGCAGCTACCTTGTAAATCTCCCTCCATCTCCCTAAGTCCCTCCCTCCTGCCCTCTCCCATCTCCCCCCTCCTTTCCTCCCTGCTTCCCTCTTTGTTTTTTTTTCAGTTCTGTTGTGCTTTCTTGGTTTTGCTGTTACAAACAATACTCCCAGGCAGTGCATGGTGCCCCACACCTATAACTCAGGGAGGCTGAGGCAGGAGGATTACAACTTCCAAGCCACCTTGGGCTACATAAGGAGACATTCCCAAATCAAGCAAGCAAGCAAGCAACCCTCCCAAACAGGGATCCCAGAAATTTGGCACCTGTCTCCTGGGAGACAGTAGGATGATGGTTTGATCACCCTATATTTACTGGATAATGGCAAATTGCTTCCCAGAGTAATTACACCATTTATACAATTACCGACTTATTAATTTTCTTTATTCTTTCTCCAATCTGCTTGATTGTTTCTGCCATCGCTGGCTCCTGACTCCTATTTTCTAATCCTCCTCCTTTGATGTTTCTTTAATCCCAGTAATCGTTTATTTTATATTTCTTGTCTAGAAGTTCTACTGTCTGAAGACCTCCTGGGTTTGGCTCAGCCACACGGAGGAGCTGGGGGGGCTCTGTCGGATCTCCATCCATCCCGATCCCATGCCGGTTCTGTTTCCTTGTTTAGTGGCTCTTCTCTCTAGCACCCTCGTCCTCAGAAACCCCATGCCGTCTCCTCCAGAGGGCTTGCACTTGTCGGTGAGAAGCCAGAGCAATCCATTTCAACCCAGGCTCTAGGCCTGAGGTGTTGCAGACTCCAGCTGAGTGAGCTGACTGAAGGCCAATGTGGGGTTCGTTGTGGTTTCAGGTTCCAGGGGCTCCCCCACCCCCATCACAGAAGTCCTGGTAGCACACGGGGATCGAGCTTACTCCATCGCCTGTCATCTGGGTTTCTGGGATTTAGGGGGTGACAGACACAAGAGACTTGCTGGGCATCGAGGGGTGACAACTCACCACTCACTAGGCACTACTGTGTCCCAAATACCTTGGCAACAGTTGTATACACAACATCGGCGTTCACAGCCGTCCTGTGAAGTTGGGTGAATTTGGCGGTCTCCTCATTGTGAGCCTTTTACAGACACAGAAACCGAGGTCACGGGGGTTGGGGGTGCAGAGCCTGGCCCGGGACCCCCCCTCTGGCAGAGCCCCTCGATTTAGCACCCTCAGCACCAGGGGGCAGTCACTGGCCTAAAACTCTCTGAAGAAGCAGAGCAGCCAGCCTCAACGACTCCGGGTGAGCGGCAGCCCCGACACCCTCTGCCTCGGCTCACACTGCCTGTCATACCTGGCTCTCTCTGTGGTTCCTGTATCTCAGACTGAGTAACCCCAGGACCCCAGAGAAGCCAGGCCTGGACCCTGCTTTGCAGCAGCAGCCTGTGGCATGGTGGTCCAGCCTGGGGCTGGGTAAGGGGTTTCCCGAGTGAATATTGTATTTCTCTACTCAGCACCTGGCCATTTCTGCCACACCTTCAGATCTCAGCTCAAATATCACTTCTTCCAGGAAGCCTTCCGTGATTTTACCTGGGAATTTGCCAGGACAGATGTCCATACCATTCCTATACTGCTAGATCTACCATCCGGGGCCCTGGGAGGGCAGGGATCACCCAGCGCTCTTTGGAGAGATACCCAGCATTCCATGGGGGTGAGAGCAGAAATCCGGGGTTCAGCAGTTCACACAGTTCTTCAGCCTCTCCTGGCCTCTGTGCTCATCTGTAAGTGGGTCACAGGCCCTCCCTCTTCATTCTGTTGGGATTAAGTGGGCAGCAGAGGCCGAGGGCTGTGAGGAAAGCCAGTGCTTGGAACAGGTTAGGAAATTTCATTTTCTCCGTCGGCGCCTGGCTCGGAGCCTGGGCTGTACAGACAGGGATGGGATTAACATGTTATTGACAAACCCACTAATTACCTCCCATGTTATCCTGCTATGACCTCGCTCCCCCTCTGCTCGGTGTGCCTTGGGAGGCAGGATAGGTGCATCCTGGCATCTGGCACAGCCACATGTCCTGGGCGCTGTGAGGGGCAGAGGGGGAGGCCTATGTTGGGAACAGCTGCTGTGTGTTGCCACCAGACTGGGTCTCTCTCTGGCGGGCCTGGCGATCCTATCGTCTGTGGTTCAGGGTCCCGGGCGATGAGGGCAGAGCTGCAACAGAAGCCTAGGTGGGCCCAGATGGTCCCTGGTCACGCTGCGGATCACCACCTTGCAATGTCCATACCAGGAAGCTCTTTAGGGGAGCAAGAGGACATTGTTGTTGCCTGGACTCCTGTATCAGAAGTGAAGACACCATTGACTAGGTTAGCTCACTGGCTTTGTTCAGGCCTCCAGAAGCCTAGAAAGGAGGAGGGGGGAAGGGCTAGAAGCTTCCACATAGCTGAAGCCATATGTCAGGTCCTGTGTAGACCCATGACTTCCAGGATCTCATTCGGGACTCAGGAGAGCACTTTGTCCTGCTCTAGTTTCCATTTCACAGCCGGGGAACCTGACATACAGAGAGGATGCTTACCCAAGGCCACGCACTCTCTGGCAAAGCCAGGCTGAACTTGCATTGGCTGGTTACCCCTGGATTCCTCCTGGCCTTTTTCTCAGGAGGGCTCCTTGTGGATGGCCGCCTGAGGATCTTCCCAGCCTCTTCCCTCTGTGTGTGTGTGTGTGTGTGTGTGTGTGTGTGTGTGTGTGTGTGTGTGTTTGTGCCCTCGATGCTCTGTCTCATGACGGTAAGTGCAGTCCTCATAAGTACTGATTCACCCACCAGACCAAGAATGAATACCAGGAAAGCCATACCTTCCACCAGGAGTTTCACTGGCTTCACTGCCAGGTGTGTCTTTGGGAGACAGACCTCTCTACCAACCACCTCGCTGGGTGCTTCTCAGAAACCAGAGTGGCTTAGTGAGGCAGGTAACAGGGCAGTGTGCCCATCCAGAGGACCCTGAGGTGGCAAGCAGGGGAGGCGGCCTCCTCTGCTGTCTGTACAGCCCAGGCAGCTGAAGGAGGGCTGAGTCCCTATGATCCCCAAGGGAGCAGGTGCCAAGGACTGTCATCCACATTTAGCACAAGGAAAGGGAGAGGAAAAACAGAGAGAAGGGGATGGGAGAGGAGATGCAGGAGGAAGAGGAGAGATGGTGGGGAAGGGAGGGCAAGACGGTAGAAGGGGAAGGGGGGAGGCTAAGAGGAAGGGCGTGAAGGCAGCTGATGAGGCAGAGGGCAGAAAGACACTTGGCTGTTCCTGAAAGAGGCAGCTATAAGTTCCTTGCAAAAGATGCTGGGAAGGCAGAGGAGGAACAGGGACCAGGAAGACAGGGATGTTTCCCTCAGAGGTGACTTTACGATTGAGCTCAGGCAGAGAAAATATGCTCAACCTCAAAGGCAGGGCAAACACTCAGATCCCATGTATAGAGAGGCCTATGGGGTCAAGACAGTGGCTTCCAGATACAGAGAAGGTCCATTGAGTATTTGGAGTGGGGTGCGTGTTTGAGGGGGTAAAGGGCTGGAGGCTGAGGTGTAAGTCCCCTATAGCCAGCCTGTTTCTTCCTTACAACCTGCTTTAGATTGCAAAGACTGCAGAGCTCCTCCCTATAGACACCCCACGCCTCACCCCAAGATGCTGCCACAGTTAGTTCCTCTTATCTCCTGGCAAAATTGCCTGGGGCTCTTGAGGCTGCTTCAGAGGTGCTTTCATAGCCTTAGTTATGGGAAAGCAATCACAACTCACGAGCTTCCCAGTGTCTTTGAAGAAACCTGAGTTACAGCTCCCAAAGTCCTGTACCACTTAGCTTGTCAACAGCAGAGCAGCCAGAGCGAGCACTCTTCTTCCCCAGAGCTAGCTGAAGAGGACCCTGGTGGATCAGGACAGAGCAGGACTCCTGAATAAATCACATTCTGCGGCTAAATGTCCAATTCTACAACTTGATTGCCGAGCATGTCACAGAAAATCCCAGTAAATCTCAGAAGCCACAGCTGGTGAGAGAAGTCAGTGAGAATGAAGGCTGATGGAAAGATTGCTCCTTGGAGCCAAGGAAAGGGGCTAGAGGGCAGTACTCATGGTGAGGAGGGGCAGAGTAGCCAGGCTCCTGCAGTGTTCCCTGTTTCTCAATGAGGGGCAATGTAGATCAAGTTGGGCTATGGGCATCTCTGTGGGGAAATTGTCTCAATTAAATTAATTGATGCGGCAAGACCCAGCCTATTGTGGGTGGCACCATTCCCTAGGCAGAGGGTCCCGAACTGTAGGAATGAGTGCGATAGCTAGTTTTATATAAATCCAACAATCTAGAATCATTTGGAAGGAGGGAAACTCAACTGAGAAAATGCCCCATCAGATTGGCTTGTGAGACATTTTCTTGATGACTGGAACTAGGTAGTTCCACCTTTTGGGTACTGGTCCTGGGTGGTATAAGAGAGCAAGTTGAGCAAGCCATGAACAAGACAGTAAGCAGCACTTCTCCACACCCTCTGCATCTGTTCCTGCCTCCAGGTTCCTGCCCTCACGTCCCTAGATGGTTACAAGCTATAAAATGAAATAAACTCTTTCCTCCCTGTCTTAGTTTGCTTCCTGTTGCTGTGATGAAACACCACGACCAAAAGCAACTTGAGGAGGACAGGGTCTACTTGACTTACAACTCTCAGATGTTAATTCACCGAGGGGAGCCAAAGCAAGAACTCAAGGCAGGAACCTGGAAGTAGGCCATTGGGGGAGTGACGCTTATTGGCTTGCTCGCCATGTCTTGCTTCGGTTACCACCCAGGACCACCCGTCCAGGGGAGGCACCATTCCACTAAGCTGGGCCATCCCAGTCGCTAATCGAGACAACACTCCGCAGGCTAGCCTACAGGCCAGTCTTATGGCAGCATTTTCTCCATTGAGGCTCCCTCTTCCCAACTGACTAGCTCAAACTAGCCAGCACGTTCTCCAAGCTGTTTCTGGTCATGGTGTCATGTCATGGCAATAGGAACCCTAACCAAGTCAGTGGGTTAGCCCAGCTGAGCGCAAGCAGGCAAGTGGGCCTCAGGCCTTCGCCTCTCTCTTCTCCTGACCGTGGGTGTGGTACGAGCAACTGTTTGAGGTTTCCAATAGCAAAGAAAACAGGAAAGGTATGCTGAGGGTGGCTGCTGAGCCAATGCAAGGTCAGAGGTTGGAGGTCAAGATATAGGGGCAGGCTTGGCATCTGTGGGGCTGGATTTAAGGGAGGTAGTTGTCTTGGTCTGGGGTCAGAGTTCATTTTTTAGTCCTAGGGGCTAAAATACCCCCTTGTCTGCTGAACCCAAAGTCCCCACCAGGTGCTGGTCAACCCCAAGGGAGTCTACCCCTTCTTTCCAGAGCGCTAGCGTGGTGGTAGACAGCCCTCAAGCAATCCGCCAGAGAGCTCCCCGGGCCTTAGCACGCTTCCTTATTGATCTTCAGTCATCTACTGAGTTCTGGTTTTTCTGACACTGGCATCATTGTTGGGGTTAAGAGGCACGGTGGGTAGGTGGGATGGGATTGTCAGCCAGGGCTAAGCATAGGATCTAGCCTTCTGTTACCTAAGCCCTTCCAGAGTTCCCTGTTCTACTCTCCACATAGTCCTGCCCGTCTCCTTGCTCAGGGTCCCTTGGCCTCAGGGATCTGAGGGGTCCTCGCTGCAGATCTGATGCCTGACAGAGTGGGTAGATTGCCACCTGCTCCTGCTCTGCCGCCTGTCACTTCCAGTCCGTCACAGCCTGGGTAAGGATGCCACAGGCCTCAACGCCGTGAAGCCACTTCCTTCCATTGGGCCACCTCAGGAATGTGGATTGTTCCTCTGCCAACTGTCCCTGTCCTAGGAAGCCAGTCTGAGCCACTCTGCCAGACACAGGACTGCAGACGCTGGGGCCTCTCGGACACTGTGCGGCTCCACCATGGCCACTTCCCTCAGCCTCTGCCTTCAATGCAAAGTGGGCTGAGAGCCCCAGCTCTGGATGGCACAGGGGTTAAGGACTTCCAAGGTTTTTCACAGTCACCCACTAATACCACAGGCCACATGGCTGTCACTCGCCAGTTAAAATGGAGCCTCATTCCACAGCTTCCCTTTCTAGCTCCGAGGTAAGCCTACTCTTGGACAGGCCAGAATCTACTGAAAAATCTTCAACCAGCTGAAAGCCTGAGCAAGGCCTGGAAAATTCTAGAAGCAAAGCTGGTGCCTCCAAGGCCAACATCCATGCTCTCCCATATCTGAGAGGCGTAGTCCTGATTGTAGGGGAGGGTAGTTCAGCTCCTCCCACACATCTTTGCAAAGCTGAGCCCAGACATCCCAGTGCTGAGACATCTTTTTACCTCAATGTCTTTCTCTGTTTAAGTGGGGCCTGGAGACCCCTCCCTGAGGGAGTGGCAGCTGACCGTCCTTCCTAGAAGCTGATGTATGTCATTCAGAAAGCACACAGTCTGTGTGGAGCAGGTGAGGAGTGGGGTTACAGGAACTTCAGCTGCTTAGGAGTTCTGGGTTCAGCCTTCTCAGCCTTCACAGATCACCTCACTTCCTATGACAAGCTGCTGGCTTCCATTCTGGTTCTGGGGCCACAGACAGAGCAGACTCTGCCTCCGTGGCACCCCAAGCTCTTTCAGTGGCACCGGACATGTTCCCTGGTGCCCAGCTGGGTTTACGGAGTAGGAATGCCAGTGGTAGCTGAGTCTTGGCAAGCACCAAACTGATGGGCTGGATAGCAATAGTGAGCCAAGCTCTAAGAAGGAAAGGATCCTGTAGCAGTACACTGTGCAGCAAAGAAGACATGAAGACATTTTCATAGGTGCAAGCCCTGCCAGACTTCAGCAGAGGGAACCCCCTGTCACTGCAAGCGCCATACTGGGCAGTGGGACCCCAATTGTCTGATTGCAGGGCTTTTTTTTTTTTTTTGCTACAGAAGCTCCTAGGTGTCTCACTGACACAAAACCCCACCCTCTCACCCAAAGGCCTATTAGCATAAGGAAGGAAACCTGTAGCTTATTCTCATCCCACAATCCTTTAGCGGCCAAGCTATGTCACCTTTGCGGTGGGGGAACTCAAGGCCTAAGGGAAGTGTTCTTTCCTTGTTGCTGGAGACTGGGAGAGAGGGCCATAAGAATTCCTCCACATCAGCTTTGCTCTTCCACAATGGTGCTGCCGGAGAGCAGTGAGCAGGTGCAGATCATAAGCAATTAAACTTCTTTTACATAAAGCAGATAATACAAACTGTCAAGACATAGGCAGTTCTTCTCCCAGTGTACAAACAATTATTATAAACATAACTAGAAATAAACTTGTGTAACAGATTCCAACACCTGCTATAGTGGGGGGGGGAGGGCTGAGTGCTTCATGAAAGAAACAAGTTCACGGGGTAGATGTGCCTCCGTGTGTAGTCAGGAAAACCCAACCTGGGTTCCATCCCCAGCACCTCACAAGCCAGATGCTATCCTGGCACTTGGGAATTGGAGGAAGAGGAACCAGAAGCTCAAGTTCATCCTCAGTTACACCATGAGTTCAAGGGCAAACTGGGAAATAAGAGATCCTGTTTCAAAAGAAAAAAAAATAAATTTCAGAAGCAAGTTACAAAAGGACCGACACTGAATGACTCTACAGTCACAGGTCCCTAGAGTCGCCAAGTTCACGGACAGTGGAAGTAGATGGAGGCTTCTGGAGCTAGGTTCACAGATACTGGACTTGCTTTCCCAGAATGAAGACAGTTCTGGAGGCGACATCATGGAGGTGACCCCGTGGAAGCCGCACAGTCGCGTGCAGGACCCAAAACTACTCAAGTGCAATGAGAACGCCCGAGGCCACGTGTTGGTGCTTCGTGTAGCTTACCACAGAAATAAATCAGATGAGACTGGAGAGATGGCTCTAAGGATAGGAGCAGGGGCTGTTCGTCCAGGGGACTTGGGTTCAATTCTCAGCACCTTCACAGAAGCTCACAATTGTCTGTAACTCTAGTTTAGGGGATCTGATGCCCACTTATGGCCTCGCCTGGTGCACAGATATGCACGCAGTCCAAACACCCATATTAAAAAAATAATTTAAAAATTAAGAATAAACTAACTGAGACCCTAGGCTGGGGGATGGCTCAGTCTTTAGTGCCTACCTCACAAACGCGACCACCTGAGTTTGATTCCCAGAATCCAGATGAAAAAAAGCTGGGGTTTGGGCTGTACACTCGTAATCCCAGTCAAGGGGTGGGAGCAGAGATGGGGATTCCTGAGTTCGCTAGCTAGCCATCTTAGCCGAATTGACAAGCCCCAGGTTAATGAACGGCTCTGTCTCAAAAAACCAAGCGGATGGTCCCTGGAGAACACTTGAGATTGTTCTTTGGTCTCCACATGCAGAGAGAAAGTAGAGAGAAGAGGAGTCTGGAAAAGGGGAGAGGAGGAGGAGGAGGAGGGGGAGGGAGGAAGGGTGGGGTGGGGTGCTGTGCAAGCTGCTGAGCACCAAGGCAAGCTGAGGCAGAGAAGGGGTCTTTGAGGGGACACCAGGAAGTGACCTGAGACCTCAGAAGAGGCTGGGGACAGTGCCTTTTTTTTTTTTCTCCGAAGGACACCCAAGAACAAGGTTTTTCTTTGGAGTGCAGGATGGCTGGAGTGCTGGGTGCTCACCGGAGAATGGATGAGAACGGGGAGGACGGCTACAGCAGGGTCTGCATGGCGGTAGAAATGTGCACATGTGTTAGGGACATGTGAGGAAAAGGCACAGGCCAGCCTCACCTGGCGGCTACTGTTTCCTAGAGAGAGTGAAGCAAGGTCAAAGGTCACCAGGAGTATGAGGAAGCCTTGAGGGCTGTCTGCTCACACCCTCATTTGTATCTAAGTGAGGTTTCCTTTTCACACGCGAAGGTCACACTAGCACGGGCCTGCAGAGTGTCCTTGCGGAAACCTTCCCTGGCCGGGAGAACTGGATCCTGCGCTTGCATGCGTGCCGCTGGGAATCACAGCGCAGCTGGTGTGCTAGGCTCCGGCCTGCGCACATTCAGGCGCCATGTGTGTCGCCTGGCGAAGCATGTATGGTAGCCAAGGCAGGCCCCAGCTCCGCGCACCTGGAGCAGCTCGGCTGAGATTCTCCGCTGCACAAACCTGCCTACACACAGGGGTGTGTGCAGCTCTGAGACTTCCACAATAGCAGAGAGCGCCTCTCGCACCCCATGCTCTCAGCAAGCACCCCGCCCCTCCCTGTGCCAGGAGCCACCCCGACGGGGGAGGATAATGTGGCATTGTCTCCATTCTGCCTCATGATCGCAGTGAGGTGGGTGAGTTTGCTTTTTGTTTTTTCCTGTTCTCTCCTGCAATAGTTTACCCACGTTCTCATCCTGTCGGTGATGGCGTCACGTTATGTGTTGATTCTCACACACGCTCCAGAGGAAATGATTAAGCTTTTGTTGTGGGGCTGGAACGTACTCTCTCTCCCTCTGACTTGTCTCCTTTTGTTCGCTTCCCTTTGAGCAGTCCAGGTTCCCCACTGTGCTGTCGCGGATCTCCCTCTGCCGAGTAGGGACAGTACCAACAAGTTCTGCAGCACCTGGACTGGACCTGGCCGTGGATGAGGGCGTCACGGGGGAGTCTCACACTGCTGGGAGTTCCAGCAGGCAACTGGAAACCTCAGAAGGGCCACCCAGACGCCAAGCTCCGCTGGATCCCTTCAAGGCCCTTGATCTTCTGGCCTGACTTCACCATCCTGCAGAGTGCACCGGGCTGGCTCCTGGAGGCTGCCATACCGAAGTATTCAACACTCAGGAGCTTAAAGCAGCAGAATGCACAGTCTTGATGCCCAAAGCTGGACGTTACCTTGTCTACTGAGCATGCTCCATTCCATCAACTCCCAGAGGGCCCTCTTGCTCCTCAACTCCCTATGGCTCCAGAGTGTTTGGTTTGTGGCCTTATCATTCCAGTTGAAACTTTGTTATATGTCATTGTGTAGCCGCCTGGCACCCATCTCCTCCTTTATAAGAATGCATGTCCTTGCATTTACAACTGATCCCTGGTCCTGAATAACCTCAGTTTGAGACCCAGCAGAGACCCCCCCCCCTTTCCAGAGAAAGTCGGGTTCTCAGGTTTCAGGTTTTAGGGTGAGGCCACCATACACCCTACTGGAAGTATCTATGGAGAGCCTTTCCTCCACTGTCCAGATCACCCCAAGTGTCTATGGAGAGCCCCATCCCCAACCACTGCTTCCTGTGCTGAGTCCCTAACTTCTGTTTCCAGGGTAAACAACTTAAGATGTTGCCCCGCCCTAGAAACTAAGGGTCACCTGGTGGAGGGGACAGGGGGAAGATTGCAGAGCCCAGGCCATCATTAGTCCTTCTGTACGGCCCCAGGTTTCTTACTGAGGATTGTTCCAGATGTTCTTCAGGAATTGGGGGCATCCTGTTGTCTGATGGCAGTCCTCCATACCAAGGTCACTGGGCAATCAGATCCTGAGTGGCTCTGGGTGAGACTCCTCTGCCTGCTGGAGTAACATTAGGTACAATCCCTGGCACCCGGAAATCCAGTCCCTGTTCAGAGAGTGGAGTGGGGCTCTTGCCTCCACCCCATAGCCCAGAATAGCTCTGCTATAATTCATAAGTATCCATTGCCCCCACAACAAAAGCCACCAGGAGAGAAAAGGGCTTTCTTTTCAAAAAATCATTTTTCTGAGTTCTTTGACAAATGCGGTGAGTCATTAATTCACAGCCTGGTGAACAGAGGGTCAGCCCATCAGCTGGAGAGAAAGCTCCAGAGAGCAACAGGGAGGCCTAGGTACTGTGGAAAATGTGATCGCCTGGGTGCTGCTCATGGCCCAGAATCAACACATGCAAATCCCATCCATGAAGGGAGGCCCCCCAAGACCCAGCCTCAGAATGTCCATTGCAGAACCCCCAAGTTAGACAGGCCCAGGGAACCTCTCAAGGTTGGAGTGTCTTAGGCTAGAGGGAGGCCTGAAGACAGGTAGTGGGGGCTCAGGGCAGAGGGGCAGAGAGTCTTTTCCAGATGATAGGAGAGAAATGGCTTACCATCTGCAAAGCGGGGGTAATAGCTCCTAACTGTAAAATCAATAGAAACACCAGAGATAAGCTTTGAAAAATCTGATTATTTCTTTCCAGAAATTCCCCTAGGGGGCTTTATGTTGAAGAATTACTAGTGATGTGTGCAGAGGTGCGGAACAAGGCGATTCTGTCTAGATGGGGCATTGAAAGCAGCCTACACCACTGGCCAGAAATGTTTGCTAAGGAAAATATCGAGCAGGTGTGTTGAGTGGAATATTGCACAGCCAATAAAAGCCATCTTGCACAGAAGTCCTGCTGTTAGGAGAGAAGCAGAGAAGATGCTGAGTGTGGTACCCATGTAGGGAAGTAGCCCAGGCACAACAGAACCTACAGGAGCTCCCTCATGTAGCAAAGGTCTCCTTTCTCCCAGTTCTGGTTTACAACACCCCTCAGCTTCAGTTGGCAGCCCCACCACTACCGCACATCGCAGTCAGGAGAAATCAAGCTCAGAGAGAGAGAGAGAGAGAGAGAGAGAAAGAGAGAGAGCAGCTTTGGGTAGCATAGGCAGAATTTGAACCCAGGACCTACAGTTCCCCATGCACCATCTGCTCCTTCCAACTTCTCCAAGAGAAGGGCCCTGGGGGTGTTCATTGCACCCTGCAGAACATTTTGGGACTGGTTTTAGGAGATGCATTTTGTTTTTATGAAGCCCTGGTACACATTTGAGGATGGGCTCTGTGGTTGGCACTGGTACCCAAGTGTACAAGGCCTTACTTCTTCAGGGCTGGGGTTACAGAGAAGAGAAGGAGCTATGGTGGAGGAGGCCACTCAGATGAGACTTAGCAACTGTTAACAACTGTTAATTTCTTATTTCCTTCCTGCCTCTGGGGACAGAGGAAAACAAACACTGATTAGTGCAGAGTTGTCAGTTGGAAAGACACTGGCCACCACTTGCCATTGAATTTACAAATAGTTCATTAAGCCTGCCAGGGGGCAGCTCCAGCAGCCACACATCAGCCCTGGGCCCTGGTGCCAGCGGGCCCAGGGAACAGATACATTGGGGTGTTCCCTGAGGCGCCCAGGCAGCTCAGCTTCTCCATCCGGAGCATGTGGGTGTCAGGCACAGTCCTGTCCCTTAATATGGGGGATTCAAAACCTCCCAGCTGCTCTGAAAGACACAACGCCAAGTCACTCCTGGGGACTGCAGGTGTGTGGGTCCTGGTGAGGATGAGCATGTTTGAGTCTGTGTTCGTGATGTATGCGTGTGGAGGGCATGTCTGCCTTGGCCCATGTGTGGAGATCAGAGATAAATTTGTGAAGTTTTTTTCTCCTTCCACCTTTATACGGTTGTTGGGGATCAAACCCAGGTGCCTAGGCTTGTGAGGTAAGCTCATTTACCAAGTGAGCTGTCTCCCCAGTCCAATCAACAGTCTTAAGCCCTGCTGTGATACCCTGTTCAGCCAGGAGCGAAGAGCTCTGATGTGTGTTGAAAGAGCTGAGCTGCTGATGCCAGACCTTCCTGCTCTCCACTCCCTCGGTCTCCAAGCGGGCTGAACTCTCTTCCAGGCCATGCCCCGTGAGGACTCAGGGCCCATGTGATTGCTGTCTCAGGGCTCCATTCCCATCCCTGGACAGAGGACTCAGAATCCAGTCCCCATCATGAATCCTGCTTCCTGCTCTTCATATCCTGTTTCAGGGACTTCCTGCTATGCTTTCTCTGTTGAGGGCCCAGGCATGGGACAGTGATGGGTCAAGATAGGGTGTCTACTTGATTCTGTTCTGGGAAAAAAGAATGAATGAGAATGTGTATTCATAGAGGTGGGGTGTTAGCGGAAGGCACAGCACGGCAGATGGCAAAGGGGCGCAGGAGGGCTGTCCGCAGCTCTGTCAAGGAAAATGAAACAGCTAATAAGTCGCAAGGCACTTGGCAGAGATAAGGATGAGGGGGTGGGGGTGATGGGCATCAAGACACAGTCACTTACCAACAGGGGCACGCTCTGAGAATGGTGTCTCCAGGCAATTCCCTGTTGTGGGAATGTCACAGAACACACCCCACACTTGAGTAGCCTGGTCAGACATCTGGATGGCCTCTTTTAAAATCTATTTATTTGCGTGCGTGCGTGCATGCGTGCGTGCGTATCCATGTACGTGGCACATGTGTGGAGGTCCGAGGACAAGTTGCAGGAGTCAGCGTTCTCCGTCCACTGTGTGGGTCTCAGAGATTGAGCTCGGGCCATCAGGCTCGACAGTAGGCTCTTTCACTCTCTGAGCCATCTCGTCAACCCAAGCAAAAAAATATTCAAAAAAGGAAAGTCTGAGAAATAAAATGTCTAATAGGTACAAATGATAAACTCACCAACCATGACAGGAGAAAAAGTCAAAAGAAGTCACCCAAACAAGAGCAGAGAGGGAGGACGCAAGAAGTGAGCGAGTCTGAAGACAGTCTTTGCACCGATGGAGCTACACCTGCGTTTGGCCTGTGCAATATGTTCAGATGCAGGAAAGAAAAAGAGCCTAGAAGCGACCTTATGTGATAACTGGTTCAAAGCAGATCTGGGACCCAAATATCAAACGCGTTGAAGAAGAGGAGAAGGAAATCGGCCTGATCTAGGATTTTCGCTGAACTTTCTTCTGGTGTCTGGCTCCCGTGAGGATGCAGAGCAAAGGAACTCTAGGATCTGTTCCTGGCTGGAGGGAACGCAAACCTGCCCGGCCACCAGGCAAAGGGGCTTGACAAATCCTTTCAAAGCCCGACGCCGGCGTACCTGACAATCCAGCAACTGCTCTCCCAGTTGGTGTCCACCCACCCGACTTGAAAACTCAAGTTCATACGAAAACCCGCGGCAGCTATTTATAGAGCCATTATTCACAGTTGTCAGACACTGGCCGGTAGGAGGACGGCTAAACTGTACCAAGTCCTTACAGCCGAGTATCACTCAGCCATTAAAGAGAGATGAGCTGTCAGGAGGACGCGGCGTGACGCATCGGGAATGCTCATCTCTGCTGGTGCAGGAGGCTGAGCTGAGCACCCTTCCTGAGTGCTGCAGGGAGGAAGTGACAGAATCCCAAACCAAGCGGTCAAGGAATCTGTTCCCTATGATGCTGCGATGGTCGGTAAAAGTATTATAAGGACTGGGTAGATGGCTCCATGCGGAGAGCGCTGAGTTGGGATTACCAGCACTGTTAAAAGCCAGAGTGGCCACATAGGTCTGTGATCGCAGTGCTGGGAAGGTGGAGACAGGAGGACTCCTGGAACTCACTGGCCAGCCAGCGCCTCCCAACCCCCACCCCAACCAAATCAGTGAGCTCTGGGATCAGTGAGAGACTGTCTCAAAAAGTAAGGGACAGAGTGATGGAGGACACCTAATGCTGACCTCTGACCTCCACCAACGTGTGTGCACACGCATGCCCACCCACATGTACTTGCACATACACGCACTCACACGCTCGTACACTCATCCACGAGCTCGCAGTGCACCCACATTCCCTCACTTTGCCAGCTGCAACCATCTAAAGGCAGCAATATCCCGGAGAAGCCCATCACACACCTGACTTCAAGTCTGACTTCCTACCCTCCTCTCAGGCGCCTTGGCCAATTCCAGGACTGAGACAGAAAACACAGTCGGAGCCTAGGACGTCTTGTGTCAGGACGTGAGGGAGGATGAAAGACACACAAGAGCTGCCAAGGGTGAACAGACGGGCGTGAGCCATAAGAAAGCAGAGGTGGCCGTGTGCAAACTCAAGAGTAAGGCAAGTACTCGTGAGCACACACCTACACAAGCCACACGTGGGTATGGAGAGAATTCAGATCTCCCAGGCCGAGGGTGTCTAAGAGAGCCGCGTAGCCACTCTGCACTGAGAGGGTAGGGGGAGGTCCTCCCTCCAGAAGCGGGTGAGGAACACGATGACTCTCCCCCAAAAGACTACAGGGTGGACAGACCAGAAGAAGTTGCAAGGGAGAAACAGACAGCTGCTTTATCAGTTACACGACCAAGCGACAAGGCCAGCAGCAACAGAGAAATGGTGGCGCGCGTCCTCAGTGAGGCGGGTGTGGTTACCTCACTCACGTGGCCCTCCTCCTCCAAACCCGTGCCTTAAGTTTAACCATAAGATAAATCATCTTAAAGCCCTGGTTAGAGAACAGTCTATGAAATATCTGCACGGTACGCTTTAACGCCAGCCATAAAGGCGCCAGACACTCTAAGACCCTGAAAAGGCAAAACCACGTGACAAGGAATTATAAAGTGGCCTCCTGGTGGGATCCTGGGCCAGCAAAGATTCTAGGAAACTTGCATAATGTATGTCCATTGGTTGACAATCACATAAAATACATTTATTCGTGGTGAGCCATCTCCCATTGTGACAACTGACAATAGGAAAGCGTCTGCGGTGCGCTCCACACTGGCTCTGCAAAAAGTTGGCAAATGCAAACCTTCCAGAAATAAAAAATACTGAAAAACAGAGACTTGGATGGAGAGAGTGCTCGGCTGGGTAACACACTTGCCTCTGAGCAAGCAAGTTCATCCTCAGCGTCTGTGTAAAGAAAGCCCGGAGTGGTGGTGCACACTGGGAAGTGGAGACAGGAGCACCCCCGGGGCTCCATGACCAGCCAGCCTAACTGGATCACTGAGCCCAAGGCAGTAAGAGACCCTGCTCAAGTAAATACATAAGTAAAGGTAGATGTACATGGGCTCCTGGAGACAGCGCCTGAGGCTGGTCACTGGCCTCCACATGTATGTGCAATGAAATGCCAACCTCGGGTGTTGGGCTGTCTCCAGGTTCCTTTTATTTTTTTAAAAGACAGAGTTTCTCTGTGTAGCCCTGGCTGATCTGGAACTCACTCTGTAGACAAGGCCCCTCAAGCTGTCTCTTACAGTCGGTGCACATTCCCTCAGAGGTCCTGCAACCTGAACCTCTCATTGAACAGATGGGGAAACTGAGGTCAGAGAGGACAGGGACCTGCCTACATCACACTCTGCACATCTCCAGAGCCAGCTCCCACTTGCCATGGGTGGCCCTGCCTTTCGTCATTCACAGCCATCTTTGGGTGTCTGCCCATCAAGGCCCTTCCCCACCTACCTCCCTCCAGAGCTAATCTGACTGGCCTCGGGGACTTCCTCAGAGCACACGTTCAGTGTGATAGCACCAAATCATTTCCATGAAGACCCTGGAGTCCAGCTCTCCCGTGAATCTCTGGGGGCTTTTCCCAAGGCTGGTCCTTTTCCACCAGCCGCAGTGAGGCCTGGCTCTCATTTTTCTGAGGTCACTGGGTCAGGGAGGGTTTGTGCCTGCATCTTGAGGTAGGAGGCCAAGGCTTCAGGAGCCACTTCTTGCCTGGATGAGGACAGCTACCAAGGGACCCTGGAAGCCAAGCTTCCTAGAGGTCAGAGGTCACTGTGGTTGCCGTGGTCACTGTTCCTGTCAACAAGAGGTCCTGACAGATTCTTCTTAAGGAATGGCGGGGCAGAGAAGAACTCTTTAAAAAGTATCTGCTGTCATTTTCTGGATCCCTGAACAAGCTCCTCAGAGTGTAAAATAAAGAAAACACAAAAAAATTTCAATAGGAAAAGGGAAGTCTCCTGGCACAGCACTCCCACCAGACTGGGGCTGGGAGCTGCCTCATCTCCCGTATCCAACTATAAATATATGCCATAGACGAAATTGAAATCATTCTATATTTACAGCCTTAATCTACTTTACTCCCCCACCACCACCGTTCCCCGGGATATTAGATAATTTTTAGAAAACACTTTGAAATGGCCCTGGGTGTGACATCATGGGGAGCCCATATTTCTTGCCCCCTTCTTTAAGGACAGAGAAGACTTTGTCTTTAAAGAGGAATTGCAGGCCTTTGGGGCCCTGCGGGGCTGTGGTCTTGCCCTGGCGATCGGTCCACTGCTGGGGACAAGACAGGCTGGGTGAACACCGGCTGCTTCTCTGAGGTGGGGGAAATCCTGGCTGCTCTGGAGTAAGCAGAAGGTGGACAGGCCAGGAGGAATCCTCTGACTGAGCCTGGTGAGCCATCCTTACATGGCCATGGATGAGGAAAGGAGGTGAAGGGACTCCCCATTTCCTGATGCAAGGCTGGAAGGCCCCCAGTGGGCTGACATCTATCTCCGTGTGAGGGTGGTCTCTGCCTCATCCCCAGCTGCCCTGTTACAGAATCAATCAATCTCTCTTTCCCCAAGAGGGTATTGGGGAACAAGAATTCCTGACCCCAGCCCTCTGGGGCTCTAAGGACACAGGTCAGTCTCAACGTGCAGAGGCAGTTGTGTCTGCCTGGAAGCTCTGTGGCATCCTCTGGGTACTAAAGAGAAAGGCTTCTTAGACTCTGGAGCAGCACCCGTCCAGGAGGGCAGTGGACAGGCCGTGCGGATCCAGCTTCCCGCTCAGGTTCAAGCGCTTGCAATGAGTATGCTTTGCGGCACTGAGGCCAGAGCCTGCTGAGTCCGGTTTGCAGACATCAGCGAATTTCTCTCATTGGGTGCCCCGATGCTGCCACCAGTTGGTGCGGCCCTGGGCAAGGCCCTTGCCCTTCCAGACCTTGGCTTCCATCAGTCAGATGTGTGCTTTTCCGGAGAGCTTGTAGAGTAGGAGAAGACTGAAGTTGGTGCACAGAGGGGAAGGCTGGTAAGTAAGCCTGACTTACTAAAGGTTGTCCAGCACATTCTGTGATGTGGGCACAGGGGCTGGGACCCCAGCTAGGAAAGCATGGAATAGAAATTGCTGGTGACTCCAACCCAGGTGTACTCTGGACAGGTGGGTCTGGTCTGTTTCACCTTTGGGATGAGAAAACTGAGGCAGTCCTGTGAAGGAAGCACCCTGCCTCAGTTCATCCCGGGCTTTGCCAGCCCTTCATCAGAAGGACCTTGGGAGCAGGTCAAGCCCTCAATTCTTCCACGAGGACTCCTGGGACCAAAACTTCTAAGGTTCTCCTCTCTCTTCTAGAACATTTCCAATCAGGGACAGTTCTGCCTGTAATGGGCTAGTTTGAGTGGCTGGAAATCTCAGCTGGGATCCTGGCATCTGGGGAAGGGCTGGGCTCTAAAAATAAACCCAGCCTCAGCCTGGGAGCAGGCAGCATAGCTAGAGTCTGAGCACAGTGTCTGACACTTACACCATGACAGTGGCCCCTGCCTGGCTCCGGAGCCTTGCTCTGGGGTAGTAGCCCCCTGGGGTGCGCTGGTAGCCTCTAGGAATATCTGACCCGGGCTCTGAACACCCCCACCCCCATAAGCACGTACATGTATGTGCCCTAGTATGGAATGTGCATGCCTTGGGAGTGTGGCCAGGGGCTGCTTTGAGGAAGGGTGCGGCCTGTCCCTGGGATGCCTGGAATAGCTTAGAGAGCCAGCCGTCCCCCTCCTGCTGGACAGCGACCAGCTTCTTACACAGGTAAGGAGTGGGGGGTTGCTCCCTGAGGAAGGGGCTGCCTGTAACCCTGGGTGAAAGGAGCTCCAGGGGAGGCAGGCATGGTTCTTATGTCCATCCTGCTTTAGCTGGCAAGCCAAGTATAAGCATCCAGCTCTTGGGGAGGGGGTCATGCTGTGTCTGCTTAATGTCCTTTCTATCTTTCACTGCTCCTGGCCGCTGCCCACACACCTCGGTCTCGTCCCCTCCCGAGGATGTACTGCTGATGCGGCAGCACAGTTTCAGAAGAGATGCTGTACTGGGTAGCAAGGAGCCTGGGCCTCTGGGAGGGGAAAGGTGGTTCCTTCTTGTTCTGAGGGGTGCGTGGGTCAAGTTTGGCTGAGGATCCTCTTCTAGCAGGATCCTCCAGAGCTGGGGGACAGCTACTGATCCCCCAAAGTGATAGAGGCCATCCTGGGCCCGAGTCTCTAGCTTTCTGACTCTGTAGCAGTTTTCAAGGCTCACCAGAGGAGCCTGTTTTGGTGGGCTCTGCACTGGGTGCTAAGCCAGGTCCGAGGGGGCTGATGTGAAAGCGTAGGACCCATCATGCATTGGGAGCTCAGAAGGACTGTCAGCTTGGGCTTTCTGCCTCCCTGGCTTTCTGTGCCTTGTCCCTGGACACACAAAGCATCTTCCCCCAGTGGTGAGGCCATTAATGCTGATGGGCTCTGTGGGTGCAGGGCAGGCCTGAGGGGCCTGGGACAATATTCCACAGAACTCCGAGAGGGAGGAATGAGCTGTGGTGACTTTCCTTGTTGAGGAAGAGCTGGCAATAGCCACATAGTCCAGCTGGTGAGCCAGGAGTGGTGGTGCAGGGGCCTCCAGGAGAGTTTGACTCAGGATGGGGCATGGAGCTGGGAGGGAGGTGCTCCACAGTGGTCAGTTGAGAAATGTCAGGCCCACGCTGGAACTGGGACTTGACTGGCTAGGGATGGCATGGGGGCTGGACTGGCTGGGGTTGGCGTGGGGGCTGGACTGGGCTGGACTGGGCTAGGGGCTAGGGCTGAAGCTAGGTTGAAGCTGAGTTCAGATTGGGCTGGGGCTGGGCTGGGACCAAGAGTAGAGCTAGGCACATGGCTCCTGCTGGAAGTACCCAAGACACCCATTCACAAGGTCCGCCCACACCTTTCCTGCTGCCCACTCAGTCACACCAGGGTTGACCCCTGCTATCTCTTGTTGGCCATTCTGTTCCCTATCTAATACAAGTTTGGAGTCATGTCCCTTTTCTGCTTCTGAGGCTAGCCTGTTCCCTCAGGCTGCTCACAGACCCCCATGGATGGAGAGCTGTATCCACAGTTTTCCGTGGGGTCTGGAGAGTCAGAGGGGCTCAGGCCATGGTCAAGCAGACTTTGTAAAGGTGCCTGGAAACCAGAGCAAGGTCCTAGAGTAGCAGCGACAACATCCTGCCTATCCCTTATGGATTGAGAGGACATTTAACTTGCCATTCTCACTGAAAAAGAACCCGATTCTACTCACATGCCAATGTGAGCACACCAGATCCAAATGTCACTGTAAGTGCTGCCTTCGAAGAAGCCTTAGGTCAGGGCATCACCTGCCTGGCTGGTGGCGCAGAGGGTGAATTCTGGCCAAGAGTGTGCCCTGGTTCACTGTTGTACCATTCGTTCACATTAACTGCCCACCAGGGAGGAAGGGACATTCCTTTGGTCCACATACATCTCCACTACATTAATCAGCTCTTGAAGCCACACTGCTGTGTAGCAAATAGCCCCTGTGGCTTGCTGAAGCAAACATAACTTCTTTTCACTTACTGGCTGTGCTGTCTCTGCCTTTGTCAGGGACGCCAGCCTGTCAGCAAGTCTGGCGCCTATGGTAATGGCAGAGAGGCCAAAGCAAACTCCACTGGCCTGTTGAAGACTCGCCTGTTCACAGCACTCACTCAGAGAGCCGCACCTCAGGCCACAGAGTTCCTTTGGTCTCCTGGATACCCTACAAGGTCAAAGGGTAGAGAAAGTGGAGAACAGGTGGCGAGGACCCTGTCCTCAACACCCACCTTCATCTTCCACTCTGCCACACGTCCTTGAGGGCAGCCCCACGTCACTTTTCCCAGGGGTGGGAGAGTACAGATATCTTAAGCAGTGGGTACGGAGGTCAGGGAGTGTGATGGTTAATATCAACTCAATAGGATCTGGAATCACCTAGGAGACAAACCCCTGGGCATGTCTGTGAGAGAGTTTCTAGATAGGTTGACTAACGAGGGAAGACCCATCCGCCAAGAGCCATCACTGAAGACTTCTGGTCTGTCATGGGGTTAATGAGGCTGGACAGCTCATTGGTTTGCACAGCTTCAATAAATGTATCTCGGAGAGGCTACGCCCAGAGAGATTTGTCGCTCAAATCCCCTTGGTGCTGTGGAGTCTGATAGTGGTGGCCTCTGTCCACTTTCCTTGTTTATTTCGTGGTATGAAGTTCCATGGGGGTTTCTCACCCCTCGCTGGGCGGTGCTATTGGCACACATAACAACAGTGGTGGTTTTCTAAAAGGCAGTGCCACTCAGCTGGACTGGTAACTCTATCGAAACTCCAGGAAGAATAACTAACCAGTGACATCAGATTAGGGTGTTTCGCCAAGCTGCTTTGAAACAAGTACCTGGGGAACTACGTAGGAAAGCGTATTCTTGGTAGCTGAAGTCTTGGTCAGGGTTAGAGAACGAGAATAAAAGAAAGCCTGGTTGCTAGAGCCCATGAGTTTCATCCATGAGAAACAGGCCTAGGTATAACAGATGAGTTTCAGTGCCCATTGTTAGCCTTGAACTTCCTCAACCACAAAAAAAAATTGATTTTTTCCTGGTTTATATAATTAATAACTTGCTGATGAGTTTGAGGTGCACCTTAAGGATATAGATCTGTGCAGCAGACTCGCTTTTTACCCCTGACTTAAAGTTTTCTGGTTATAACAAACTTGTTTCACCGTGTTAGCTAAATGAGAATCGTGTTAGGATATTATGACATGTACTCATTTCCCAGTAATTGCAAGGCTTCGCCCCGCCAGCTGCAATAGAAGCGGGCTGTGAAAATATTTGGCTTGTTTAAACTTTGTTAATCTATAATAATAAAATTTTTGCTTCTGGGATACAGGAGCATTATGTGGGGGGAGTGTTTATGCATAATCATGTGTGGGTATTGAAAACAACCTGTTTTTTAAATACGTAACCTGTGATCATTCACTGTGAAAAACAGGACTCGTGATTATGATGTCATTCCTTCTTACGTAGAGAGCATTGTTTAAAGGGTATATAGGTGCATGGGAAATAACAAGGAAAGAGACAGGAGAGGAGAGAAGGGAAGAAGGAAGCTTGCAAGATGTGTGGGTAAGATCTATGTGTGTTGAAGCCTTGCTTCTTCCACAAGATGTGCGTGAATGTACATATGTGCGATCTTATGGAGAAGATACAGACAAAGAAGAGAAAAGAAGGAGAATAGAGAAGAAGAGAGAAAAGCCAGAATGAAGAGAGAAGTCTGTCACCATTCATAAGAGGTGTGCTTTCATTCTTATTATTTTGCCTGCTCTGCCTCTCCCTCCCGGGTTGCTGAACTCCTGCCAGGGCTGGACCGCGGCACCCATCTAAACAATGGGCTGGAGTCCTGGACTGCTGAGCACCAGCATTTATCTTCCTCTGTTTCTGACTGGGGATGCAATGTGACCAGCTGCCTCATGCTCTCCCCGCCATGATGGTCTGTACCCTGGAACTACGAACCACATAACACTTCCCTCCCTTACTACTTAGATGAACAAAGTCACATTCAGATTCACCACCAGGTAGAAACATCCCTCTCAGTACACAATGTCCAAGATGAGAAATGGAGACCAGAAATCACCTGAGGACCCTGGAGAAGACGAAATACTCTTCCCAGGGAGGTGTCCCCAAAATGGCAAGATGCCTGGGTCTCAGAAGGCAGAAGAGGGGACCAGGATGAGCTGGAAGGCTATCTGGTGTCTTGCTGCCTCATGCTAAGCAAGCCCATCCCTCTCTAGTGTGGCTGAGGAGGAACCACCCTAGGACCCCATCAGAGACCATGCCACTCACTGGACTTGCTCTCTCAGGACCCCCAAGAGCCCCTAGGCTCCAGCCCTGGCAGTGCCCGGATCCTGTGATGCCGACCCTGGAACTGGAACTCTTCAATCATTCATACCAGTGCAGGAGGCAGCAGCCGGGCTCTGAGATTCAGCCAGTCAGCTGAGCAAAGAGAGGCCCTCGGTTTAAAGGTCACCAGCCAGCACTGCTTCACGCTCATCGGCAACATAAAGAGTCCACGGCTCAGTGTCCCTAATGGACGAAGGTGTTTAAATGCCAGCGTGTGCAGATGCTTGAGAAAACTGGAGTTATTTCTCCTGGCTAAATACACTCTGGTCCCCCAAGACCTTGAGGCCCCAAGTAGAGAGCTGATGTGAATCTAAGACCAAGGAATCTGTGTGAGGCTCCTTCTCCTCATACAAGCCTTCTGTGAGACCCAGGAGGCGGGAGCTCAAGGACCACAAGGTCCTTGTGCCTGATGAGAGTGTGTCCTTGGCATATCTACGGTCCCCCTGAGCCTCTGTTTATCCATATGTGGAATGGGCTGATGCTCTCTCCTTGGGAATGAAGACATGAGCAACATGGACGGGGTGTCCCTTGTGGGCACAGAGAGAGAAGGATTGGTAACTTGGCCGCTTTGCACCTGTGGTAACTGTATGCGCAGGAAGTGGGGGGCTCTGGAGCCAGGCCTGGGCACACCCCCACACTACCACTTGTCACCATGAGGGCTTGGGGGTCACGCCACTTCTTGGTGCCCTCATGTAGTAACACTGATATCTCTGCTCAAAGTGAACTTCCGGGACAGGGGCTGTGGGTTAGTTGGGAGTGTGCTCACCCGGCATGCATGAAGCCCTGGTCTTGATCCCAGGACTCTGGAGGTAGAGGCAGGAGGATCAGGAGTTCAAGGTCATCCTCAGCTACAAAGTAAGTCTAAGGCTAGCCTGAGCTACATGAGGCTAGCCTTCTGACTTGACTCAACAACACTTTCAACAAGAAAAGTGTTTTCCTTGGCTCTCAGGAAACCTCCCTGAGTCCTAGGCAACAACGCTCCCTTCACTGTGGCCCCTGTGGGAGGGCAGCCTCAGGGCCTTGCCTGGGCATGCCTTGACTTTGGGTGCAGTGGACTGCAGTGTGAGGAGTCTGAGCTTCCCTTTGATGGGTTTTCAAACACAATATCTGCCAAGGAATGCCCTGCTTGTGGGATGGTGTGGAGCCAACTTATCCATGTGGGGACAACCCACACCACAGATAGTGTGGCAACTCCTAGCTGAGCCTATTTCTTCCAGGAAGCCCACCTGACTTTGGGGCAACAGACAGTTGGAGGTGGCAAAGGGCCCAGGGGTTTCTTTTCTGGGTCCCCTTCCTCCCTTCCCAGCCCTCTCTGGACACTGCCCTGGAGACACCCCTGAGCTACACCAGGGAGACATGATGAATGACGGGAGCCATCTGACTTGTGTGGGCATGGGTCACGTGGGGTCTTCTTGAGGTTCCTCTGAGTTCCTGGAGAGCATTGCAGATGGCTCCCCGGGTGGGTTGTCCCTCTCTGCTCTCCTCCACCTGCCTCTCTCCTCTGCTGACCCCTCTCCCTCTTCTCCCTCTCTCCACCCAAGTGGCCTCTTTAGCCATTCAAATGCAGGGCATGTTTCCTCTTCTTGATTTGAAATGCAGATGAGTGGGACAGTTTTTCTTCTCTTGTCTCACAAATGTGCAATAAAAGCCACTCTCTTGAGCTAATTGAGCCATCCTCCAGCCCTCTCTGAGAAGCCTCTGGCTCCTCTATCATTTACTCCAATCCTCCCCAGTAAGAGGTACTTAATGCTGGGAACCTGCCCTGTCCGGTCCGGAGGTCCTGCCCGGGTCTCTCCTTGTCATCGGGTGACGCCAATGCTATCGATGATGGTGAAGGACACTCTTTCCAGAGGCTCACAGCTCAGCCTCTGTAGTGCAGACCTCCCTCTCCTCCAGCCTGTGGAGCCCTGCCCTGGTACACCGGAGCAGAATGACTGGCAGGGTCTCAGACACAGCTGACTCTTGTCAGGTGTGGGGTCCCGACCGGCCAACCTCTTTCCCTAGCTGCTTCCTTCCAGAATGTGCCATCAGCCCTTCTGTTCTGAAGAAGAGGACCAAGGCAAAAAGGACCTTGCTGGCCACCCAGCTGGTGGTGGCAGCTAAAGGGACCCAGCATGTGTTGTGCAGACCCAGAGAGAACAGCCCATACCTAGATACTACAGAACCATGCCTTTTATCTCCCTCTACTGCCCCTTGGCCCTACCCTGGCCCGTTATTCTTCTTGTTCAAGGACACCTGTCTTCTTGGGAATTATTTAATCCTTATTCAACTGTTGTCGGAGGGCAGGAGCAGTGGCTGATGGGAGCTGTGGCATGGAACCTGGTAAGGAGGTAGCCTGAGCTCCCATAAACCCCAGCAGCCACAATGCCTGGCACAGGAATCCTGACCATCACCTTCTCCCAGGTAGAATCTGTCTGTGGACTTGTGTTGCCCCTCCAGTCCCAGGACAGTCCCATGGGCTGACTGGTCTCTGAATTTCTAAGATACAGAATTGGACGATGATCTGTGGAGAACAAACCAGGAGAAAGGGGAGAGCTGGGTCCATTCTGGAGCCCTCCTCGCTGTGACTGATTCTCCTTGGTAGTCAGTAGTTGGTAGCTGTTGAAGAAGAGAGAAAGCTAGAAAGTTATCGAGGAGGGCTGAGGTGGCATTTACATAACATGCAAAAGAACCTGAGATATGCAAGCTGCTACAAGTGGGTACTATGTATGTATGTACCTGTCTGTCTGTCTGTCTATCCATAGAGTATAGATGGAGCATAAGAGGTTCTAGAAGATCTGCAGGCCGAGTAGAGAGGGATTTGGGCTCTCTTTTTTGGTCCTTTGAGAACATCAACCCAAGGATAGAATCTGCTGTGGCCAACTCCTGGTCATTGCTGTTTCCTTGTCTGGGCCCCAGTACAGAGACTCGATGTGGCTGGTGACTCTTTGGAGTTAGGTAATACTATGGTGAAGTTCAGAAATGACCCTGCCCAGCCGCTGTTAGCCTGCACTGTGCCCTAACTGTCACTTTAGAGCCAGAACCTAGTCCCTCCTACCCGGCTAACTTAACTCAGAGTTGAGCTCGCTGCGCCTCAGCTGGTAGCCCCAAGTCATAAATCCCTTCGCCACCTCTGTGCCAGAGTCCCATTCAGTCATCCTTCAGCAAACCCCCAGCACTGCACGGTCCTGTCACCAAGCCAGCTCCAAGCTTCCTCAGAGTGTGGCGCTCAGCTTTCTGATCTCCTCGAGATCAGTCACTTGGAGGAAGAGCTGCTCCTGGCAAGCTCCACTCTGCTGCCAATTAGCTCTGGGTGTCTGTAGAGAGAACGCCACACATGATAAAAGCCCAGAAGGCAATTAGGGTCACTGTGCCTCCTTTCTTGCCTCTGCTCCTCAGAAGAGCCACTTCGCTAAGGATTCTGAGCTCTGTTGAGACTCTTGACGCTGTAGGTCTGACATTGGAGCTCCGAGGGTGGGCAGGGCCAAGGGGACCCAGGGAGGGCCGGATTTACCCCACTGCCAAATCTGGACTCTCTCAGAAGGCTGGTGGGAATGAGCTCATCCCCCACTTGGTGCCCTGTGACTTTGGTAAATGACCTAGGCTCCTGGACCTTTCCAGGTCTATGATCAGAGCTGTAGAATCTGGGAGAGGTACCAAATGCCTGGAACCCCAGCACTGTGGGGAAACAGGGCAGCAGCTACAGAATGCTGGCCCTGGCCCATGAGTCCACTGGGATGGGTGACAAGGTCTGAGAGGCCAACAGGGTCAGTGATGTTAGCTCTTAGTAGACAACTGCCAGATGCAAGGCTGGCCAGGTGACAGGCGTGGCTAAGTCTGGCTCATCATGTACCTGGGCAGGTCCTCTCATTCAGGGTGCAGAAGCTGTGCCCCTCCAGGCTCCTGCCCCATCTCATGTGACGACACGGCCAGAAGCTTTGCTGCCTGTAGTGATACATGGGCAGCAAAGGAAGCTGTTAGAACCCCTATGCGCTAGTGAGCATGTGTGGACAGGCTTTGTATTGGTCCCAGGAGCTCCTTGGTCTGTCCCAGGAGCTCCTTGGTCTGTCCCAGGAGGCAGGAGGATATGCCTGTGAAGATCGCCTTGGCTGTGTGACTTTGTGTGAGTCCTCTGTGACCTGGAGGTACCACATTTATAAGGAGGTCCATCGATTACAGCGGTGCAGAACCTCCCCCTTCACCTCCCCAACTTTGCACAGCGCAGAGCCGGGCAGTTCCTACTTAGTCTTTCGCTCTGGTACATCCCACACCCTGTAGCCTGTATTTCTAGCTCAGCCCATCAGCTGCCCTCACCTCCCACCACAAAGCTCCTCCCACTTTCCGGTTCTTTCTCCCCTCTGCACCTCTTCCTGGCCTCTGTCCCCTGCCCTGCCCTGTTGCAAAGAGTCAAAGCCGCAGCTTTGACTGTGCTTTCTTGGGGATCCCAGCACCTCCAATTGACTTGCTGGCACTCAGCCTCTCCCCAGGTAGCCCACGCTGAGGTGTCTTGAGCCTCACCAATGTGCATCTTGGAAATGGGACTTGGAACTCAAACACTCCTGGAGAGAGCTCAGGAGCTAGGCAGCCTGGAGCTTGGAGCTGACACCACGTACTCTTGATGAACTCAAGAGGAGCCAGGTCTCAGGGATCATTCTGGGACACCATCCCATGATCCACCATGCAGCCTGAACACTGGGGGCTCTTGAGATATTTCCCCCACCTTGGTCTGACCTTGCCAGTTATGTCTAGATTCATTGTCATAGTGTTTACAGACATCCCAAGCCACCCATGGGAGACTGTATGCTACTTCCACTCTGTTGCAGTCAGTTCCCTCTGTGCCTCTGCCAGGCTGTTCCCTATACCCGGAACACCTTTCCCTGTCTTCCTGTTGAACTCCAACTCTGGCTTCTATTAACCCTCCTGTATGATTCCAGTGCTTTGTTCAAGGTCTAGGTCTGGGTCTCTGTTCTCTCCTCAGGCTCCTTCACAGGGGAGGCTGGGTCTTGCTCCTCCCTCATAGCTAATATTGGGTCTGGATACAGGAGGTGGACACCGCAGGAGCAGAGGACAGCATGAGGAAGAGCTATCAGCCCGGGAGCCAGGGGCACTTGAGCTGAGACTTGCTGCCACCCGTCTCTGTATTTCTGATGCTGCTTTGATGCATTTACAATTGAACAGAATTTTGTCTCTTGGGAAGTTCTGGACTCAGCTGGTGCCACTGCCATGGAGCCTCCTCTTGGGGCTTGGCTTATATCTGCCTTTGTCACATGCCGGCAGGTGGGGACTGTAAGAGGTGACCCTGTCCCTTGGTGGAGGCAGTGGGGGCTATTCATGGAAAGCCGGTAGCTTGACTGCCTGGGTTCAAGTCCTAGTTCTGCTGTAGACATCCTCTGACTCTGAGTGAGCTGATATGCCCCTGAGCTTCCACTTGGTTATCTGCACAGTGGGCACAATGGTACAGGTCCATCTCGTGGAGTCAGGAAGCAGCCAGTGACCCGTGCTGTGTGTGGGTAGCAGAAAAGCATCCACCCACAGTGACAGTCAGACACATGAATTACATACACGTGGTGCCTGGCTTGCCACCAAGCATCCCCAAATCCAGGAATGCTTCCGGCCCCAGGCCAAAGCTTTCTCCTGCCTCATCCCCCTACCCACCCCACATAGCAGTCTCCCACATTGTACAGCCTCTCTGGACCCCACAGCTCCCACCTCCCCAAGATCCACCAATCAACACTTCCATATCCTTTAGGTTCCCAGTTTCTCCTGATGGATCCTCTTCCCATCTGCTTCAAGGTCACAGCTGCATGTCTCAAGGTCACGCTGTTAACCGCGTCTTCTCCCTCACAGAGTTGGCTTTGGAGGCCTGAATCTTCTGGAAGGGGTCCTGTCCGTACCTCCCTAGCTTCTCAACTCCCCTCTTTTTTAATTTAAAAAAGTTACACATGAGCATGGTCATGTGAATTACACACGCAGATCTCACACATCTATAAAATACAGTGTGCCAGCCTCTCCCACATGCTCCCATCCCCCACTGGGGCTCTCTCTCCTTAGCCGAAGACTGTTCTCAGTTTGGGCTTTGAATCCTGTCTATTCTCTTTATACCTTTGACAACACATGTCTTCATATCTTACCAGCTTGACCCCATACTGGGTCCCCTGCTCAGTAACACAGCCCTCTCCCTGCCCTGATCCTGGCAATACAGCCCTCTCCCTGCCCTGATCCTCCCCACATCCTGCCCTTCCCCCATCACAGTGTTTCCTTCCCTTACTGACTCTAATTGCCCAGGCCACTTAGGCCTGCCCGACTCCAACCTCATCCTCCTGTCCCTGTGTCCTCCATCAGCCAACAGCCAGATAGTGATATCAGGGCTGTCCCCTGATTCAGACTTCCCAGCACCCTCCAATGGCACCTCTGGTCAAGGCTGGACTCCATCTATCCAGGGTCCGGTGTCCAGGTGACCTGAGCCTGGGACACCTGCTGAACTTACTCCACCCTTTCAGACACCCCTCCCCTCCCTGTGCCTCTGCTCACCCTGTGTCTGCCCTCCCCTCTAAGCAGCACCACCCCTGCCTCAGTTCCTCAAGCCCCTCAGTCTGCTACCACCCTACCCTAGTTTGCCTTCTGTTGCTGGGATAAACACCACGACTGAAAGCAACTTGGGGAGGAAAAGGTTTATTTCAGCTTACAGGTCACAGTCCACTGTGGGAGGGAAGCCAGGGTGGGAGTTCAAGGCAGGAACCTGGAAGCAGGAACTGAAGCAGAGGCCACGGGGGAACGCTGCTGCTTACTGACGCGCTCCCAGGCTCATGGACCAGGACAGGGCACCAGGAGGGGCTTGAGGCATATCACATCCACATTTTAAAGCCACACAGTGTATGGGGGAGATTGTCACGAAGTCCCTGTCATCACATGGGAGTGATGCAGGCACCTGCCAACACCTGTGGTCCCCTCGGTGGATATCACAGAGAACGCCTGCCACTTCTTCTTGCCTTCCTATCTGTGCCCTTTTCTTTCTTGTGGGAACCACCTCTCTCCGTTCTGCTTCCCTGAGAACAATCCACCACAGAGGAAGACGAACTGTGAGCAAGGGTCCCCAGACTTTGTATGACTGAGCACTAGCATGCTGTGTGACCTCTGGGAAGCCACCTGACCTCTCGGATCTACAGCTCCTGCACACTAGGGAATAAAATTTTTCTCTCTGCCAGGAGCGGTGGTGTGAGTCCAAGGAGTGACAAATGAGACCAGATCCCAAGGAGGAGAGGTAGCTCATTTGTGGCTGAGTTGGTATTCATCCATCGCTCCCTGGAAGAGGACGTCTGGCTACCCTGAGAGTCTCTGTCATTGGCCGTGGGCTCTGAGCTCAGCCCATCAGCATTCAGAAGTGATCATCTGGTGTGATTAATGTCCCTTCAGTCCTCAGAGGGACGTGGGCTGCCGCCATTGTAATCAGACTTCTGACAGCCAATGGCACTAATAAAAATCATTAGTTCCCCGCAGCTAACCCACAAAGAGATGGACAGACGGGCTGTTTGAATTCTGTCGCTTGGTGTTCTGTTTTTAATCAAGAACATTTTTAGACAACTTGTCAGGGAGATGCAGCAGGCAGCCCAGGAAGAAGCTGGGCCTGCCTGAACCTCCTGCCCATGCTCTGATGGAGCCCTGGGCCATCCCTCCTCCCGTCTCTTCCTCCCCAGCAGAGCTGGCCAGGTGCCTGCAACGCGTGCTTACAGACACAGACCCACTGTGGGGAGGCTGGTGCCAGCTTCTTAAGACATAATCCTGCCCTGGCCTCGCTCTCTAGAGCCCTTTCCTTCCCTCCCAGCTAGCCACACACCAGAAATCTCAACTCCTTTGAGGGCCTGAAAGCTGCTTCTGTACCCGGCTACCTCCGCTGACCTCTGCAGCCCTCCACCACACTCGGCTGACCCTCTGTTCTTTGGCTTACACGATTCCTGACAGACACCTGGGGCCATCCCCCCTTCCTCCCCTGCACAGATCCTGCATGTTTTCAACACTGCCTCAGTTTCCACAGGAAGCCCCTGCTGCACCCTCCCATCAGACATCCATCACCACTTGGGCATATCCCATCAGCCACCGCGCCTCCCCCCACATCCCCGCAGCTGCTGTGCTCACCATACCCACCGACACTTACGTGCACCCCTCATGAGAGGCCCCCAGCTTGCAACTCCTGCAGCTCAGAGCCTGGCCTACAGTGGAGATTACTGCACATACATTGCACGGACAGGGGGAAAACAGGGGCACCCATGCCCTCCAGGAATGCCTGGTGACAACAGACACAAGACCCCAGGAGATGATGCCACACGAGGTTAAAACGGGTGGGAAAAGAAAAGCATGCGATACCGGATGTGCCTTGGCTGTGCGTAGTTCTGGGTTTGCCCTACCTTCCTGGATCTTCTCTGTCCAGGCAGCTCTGTCTCCAGAGACAACCCGAGGAAGGATCCTGCGGCCCGTCAGGCTGGTCTCACCGGTATCAGGACCATCTGCCTTCAGCACTGCTCAAGCAAAAGGCAGAGGACGGCTTCATGGTGCCTGTCTACCTTTCAACTCCTGCGCCTCTGAAACCGCTTGCTCCAGGGATTGGGGTGAGACTGCCACCTTTCCACTAATTGCCTGGGGCTCTGCCAGCATCCCCAACGTCTCCTTGGCTCTCTGCCCTGAGGTTGTTTGTACCTCCAGGTCTGCCAGCGGCCAGCGAGGCCATCTCGAGCATCGGGGGGGCAGTACCTTTCTGGGGGAGTTTTATGGTGGATCACTCTCTTTTTGCTGTGTCACCCTCAACTACAAACTCGGGAGTTGAAGCCCCAGGTTCCATCACCTGTGCCACCCCAACAAGCAAACTCAGAACAAACTATCTGTTCTCTGGCTTGATTGGGGAGGAGAAGCCTAGTCACTTTCCCTGGCTGAAATTAAGGCGCGAGCATCTGTGCTCCTCTGTGGAGTTTCTGGGAACTCGGGGTGGGGGCGGGGCTTGGGGGGGGGAATGTTCCTGGAGGTGAAGGACTGGGTCTCCTGTGCCCTTGCTGAATGAAGATGGAGAACTGTTCTCAACTTCCAGAAGGAACCTGTGGTCCCCAGCTCACAACCTCTGGCATAGTGTCCAGGCCAGCCGTGGAGGTCAGAGCTGCCCATCTTCCCGCTTTACCCTCCTTCCTGGTTCCCGATCCAAGGACTATGATTAACGGAGCAGAGCCTCTGGTGGAAAGGCCCAGTTTTCCCAACCAAGAGGCTCCTCCCTCCATCCAGTTGGAAAGTCCCTTTGTCACAGAGAGTGCAGTCACATGTTCCCCAGGCCATGTCATGGTGATGTGCAGTCAGAAGACTGCATCCCTGCTGCAGGGCTTTGCATCCTAGTGGGGAAAAGAGAGAGAGCGTGGCTACCCCTGGTGGGTGGTCCCCTTTGCCATGGGAGGAGACACACGCACAGCTTCTGGGAATTCAAGTTCTGACAGCATTGAAAACCACTTTACAGTGAGCACAGGCAGTTATGTGGTTACTGCCCATGAAGTTGACTCTAAGGGTCTGGGAGCTGGCCAGACAGCCTCACCTGTACTATGAAAAGCCTCTGGATTCATTCAGCCCAGGGATTAGCACTTTACAGTGTATAAAACAGATCTGCACACACTGAGTTAGACCTCATCCACAGGGTCACAGTCATCTGGCTGTTAGCAGAGGAGGTACAGGAGCCCTGCACACAGACCTTCCCATACCCCTGTCTCCTGGCCCTCACCTCTAGCCAGGACCCAGCCACTGGGATCTCTAGCTCCTCCTCAAGCTTGGTTTTGGCTAGTTCCAGGTCCAGAAGATCCTGGAAGGCACCCTAGGCTCCCTTTAAGACAGACTGTTCCCATCCTTCTGTATGCAGCACACCTGAGGGCATTCTAGCCCAGGGTCTCAGAAGGACCTGGGAGTTTTGAGTTCTTGGCCCCACAGACAGGCAGCCTGGAGTCAGGGGAAATCAGTGCTTATAAACACTGGAAACGAGGACAATTAGCGAGAGCTCTCTGCTTCCCCCCATTAATTCCAGGCAAGTGCACTTCATCCCTCTCTAGGGCCTGACAAGCGCTTCTCTTCTCCCCACTCAGCCTAGAACAATGAGCCATGGCCCCGGGGGTGGGGGGGCTCTCTGCCCTGTGTGCAGTGAGAGCTGGAGGAAGGGTCTGAGCCAGGAAGGAGGCAGAGTTGGGCTGAGTGAGTTCACACTTACTTCCAGAGTGTGACCCTGAACAAGTCCCTACATGCTGAACCTACAGGCTCAGGGATGCCGGTTCATCTGGATGAGCTGTGGGAGACCCCTGTGGCTCAGTCTTCTGAGATCATTGCTGCTCTCAGAGCAAAGTGCTCATGTTACCATGTTGCCAGTTACCAGTCTGGGGCCAGCAGTGAAAGGGTGACTGAACGGGGTAGGAGCTGGGAGCTTCCTGCAGCAAGTGGATTTGAACTCACTAAGACTGGGTGGAAAGCCACAGCAAGGGGAGTGAATGGGAGAAGGGCTGGCCTGAGTAAGAGACGGAGGTTTAAGGGGGTGGACAGAATTAGATTGGGAAGGGAAGGGGCTGAGGCCACACCGGAGGGACGAAGCTGGGGGAGGGGGGGCTTGGCCAGACTCAAGGCTGTGTCAGAAAGTTCTTGAATCCCTGAAATACCTTCTGTGCTGGGGCCTCAACCCAGACTTTGCCTCAGAAAGGCTGGTTGTGGAAAATCAACCGCCCCCCCCCCCACTCCTCCTGTGCACTCTGCACTATGGTGGGAAAGCCAGGCTGTTCTAGGTACCCAGGAAGGGCTTCCCAGAGGTGATGGTCTACTAAGCATGCCCAGCAGCGAGGCCTGGAATGGGGAACACTCTTTGCAAAGACACAGAGCTAACCCAAGGGGAAGGTGGAGGCAGAGAGGCAAAGGAGGCTTCTGTCACCGGGGCTGACCACTACACCTGTCACCTCAGCTGTTTCCCTAGCAACCCCTCTGGGTAGCTCCTCTCTTCCTAACATGACAGGGCACAGGGGTCCAGAGAGGCTAGATGGCCTCTGGGGATGGCAGGATTGGCATCTAGCAAAGGAAGCCTGGCTACAGCAGTGTACCCAGCCTGGGTGTTGGGCAGTGTCAGGTCTAAACTGTCCCAGGCTGCTTCAGTTGGGGGCAAGGGAGTTGGCTGACTGAATTCCTATGCAAGAAACAGCTTCCAAGTCTTGCAAGTGAGGCTGAGCTGTGGGGCTGCTACCAAGGGCCTGGCTCATTTAGCTGCCCCTAGGCGCAATCCACACCTGAACCAAGTGGGTAGAGGGCAAAGCCTCCTGAGAGCTGGCTGAGACCGCAGTCCACGTGGAAGCCCCAGCAATGAGGCGATTATGTCCTGAGCTTTGCTTTAAAATTCTTAATGGATTTTTTCCACTCCATAAAGCCGCCCTGCGGTCTAGCAACGCTAATTGAGAGCTGGGATCAAGACGAATGCTCGGAGGCCGAGCCAAGCTGAGTGTCGGTCCCCAGGCCCAGCCACCTACCCCCCAGTGCTTTAACGTCTTAGAGGAGCCTGGCAGCAGGTTGAATTGCTATCTATCTAGACTCCACAAGCATGGCACGGTGGTCCCAGCCAGTGCTGCTGCACACCAGCAATCTGCCTCAGCTTTGCAAAGGAGGGTGTACTCTGCATTCACGGTAACCCCATAAACTGAGAGTCAGTCCATGCATCATACCTTCCCATGTATATGTGGAAACTCAGAGGTACCTCTGGCCCGGGAGCCACACACACACATACACACACACACACACACACACACACACACACACTCAGCCTCTGCTTGCACACCTTGATTAATGGGGAGCTCACTCACTACCAATCTTTACTATCAGTGACTGGATACTCTGACCATGTGTGTGTCGGGGAGGGCACCTCACCTGCCTCTCCCCATCTCTGCCTCTGTCTCATCCTGTTGCTCCACACCTGGCCCCAGAGGGCACGATGGCCTGGGCCACATATTCCTCGTAGCTCTAGTTACCCTGTCAGCTCCTTCTTCCTTCTTGGTCCTTCTCACCATGTGCACAGAGGATAAGGGCGAGTGGCACAGAGGAGAGGTGGTGAGATGATTTCTTGCTGCAGAGTCACAAGCCTTCCTGGCCTGGGCATCCCCATCTACTCCTTTGCACCCCTTCTTAGCAGTGAACCCCACAGTCACAGCACCGGTGGGAGCTGCGGATGCACTTGCAGGATCTGCAGGCCCTGGTGCAGGTCTAGGCAATTCATGGTTCCACTTTCCTCTGCTCGTGGGGAACTGAAGGGCTTGTCTGGTGCTCGGGGTAGTCCTTATTAGGGGTCTCCCAGCTCTGACTGAGCTCCGCAGCACAGCAAGGAGCCGCTCCACTCTTGCCTTGCTCACGGGCTCTGAGGCTGCTGTGCCACTCCCTCTCACAGCTCACACCCCTCCCAGACCTAGGAGACACGGACAGAAGCCACCTGAGCTGTATCCACAACCTGCTGACGGGAGAGATACCGTGGAGGCAGCCCAGACACACTGTGCCCACCTCAAGAGAGTCCCATCTCAGAGGGAGGATGCAAGCCCATCAGTGGCCATTCCCTGATCACTCCTGGGGGTCCCCTCTGGTCCAGGCCTGGACTATAGTATTAGATCTTCGAGAATCCCACAGAGTGAAAATCCCATGGTTTTCACTCTCTGAGATCAGTTTACTTACCTATGAAATGGGATAACAAAAGGTACCAGAGACGACTCAGAATGCTCATGCGTGAAGTTACAAAGGGTTCTTCTCTCGGTGTCAGGCAAATAGCAGAAATCCTTGCCACCCTCTCTTACCTGCCCTTACCTGCTGCTGTCTCTGCATGCCTACTGCCTACTTTGCCTGGCCCTCCGTGCTCAAAGCTATGCATGCTGGACTCTGAGGACTAGGAATCCTCAGATCCAGATATGGGGCCATCACATCCAACTCTGAGCTGTTTTGAATATGACAGGACGCTTGTTTCTCTGCACGTTTTGAGAGCCATTTATCAATTTCTAAATGCTTACCCCAAAGCCTGCTGGGGTTGGGAGAATGTGGCATTCACAGTTCACCACGGGTGGGGTGAGGATCTTCACAGGGCCCAGTCTTCTCATGGGCCTCCCTCTTTCTCAGTAACTTTCAGTAACTTTCTCCCTTGGCTTCCTTTTCTAGTAACTTTCTGGTGCTTCTGGATGGATCACACACAGCTTTCTTTACGTGCATTCTTGGATGGTCTGTGTTTCTGATACTATTGTAAAAGATTTAAATTTTAGACTTTGTCTACCAGTGAGAGGAAGCGGGGAGGGAGACTCCCTCTGGGGATTCACCAGATGAGAAGGAGTCCATAATGAACGTATGCCCTCTATCCCTTTGAGAAGCTAGATGCGTACCACCAAGTGTCGCACAGCTCAGCACATACTTGACCTACTCGCTGAGCACCCCACACAGCCCCAACCATGCCATGTGTCCACTCTGTGTGCCCTTGTCCCATCTCCTCACCAGGTGGGGGGAGCTTGGCTTTATCCCCCACAATGCTCCAAACAGTGAACTAGCCCGTCTCCACGAGGGATTGAACTTTAAGGTTCATTAAAGATATGAAGATTTGCTAAACAGTGAGCTTTAATGAAGCCCAAGGCTTCTGGAAACCACTGATCTGCACCCTGCCTGGGCTTGAGTGGCATGGCGAGGCTGGATGGTCCCCAGAGCCCATACCATCTGTCCCCTAGGCAGCTGGCATATGTGGACCCAGTTCTAACTGGGCCACTGAGTCCCAAGCCTATTGCTCTTCTACTACCTTGGCTTCTGGCTATCCCCAGCCTTTAAGCTCTCTGGGCCCAGCCTCCTCCCACTTTAAGTTTGGAGGGCTGAGGGGAGCTGTGTTCACAGCAGCCTGGGAGAGCTGAAAGGCAGCCATCGCTAGCTGTCACATATGGGGAGTCTGGAGCCAACTGGAGAGTGGGCCCCAGGCCAGAAGGTACACAAGGACACAGGGACAGGAGTAGCACAGGCTGCATGGGGCTGCAGGGAACAGGGATGCAAGTCCAGTGAAGATCCCTCCACTAGAACCCACTCGCAGGTGCCAAATGGAGACTTTCTGGGGGACTGTGATGGGTTTGGGTTCTGAGATGGGACCAGAAGGGTTATGTGAGGCCAATGTGGGCTGAGACATAAAGGTTGGATCCAGGATGGTTCGTTCTTCTAAAGTTCTAGAAGATTCTTGGTTCCATAGACTCTTAACTACTTCCTACCACCTCTAGGCTGTGATGATGGACTCCTATCATCCCCCAGAGCTTGAATGCTGTCTTCTCTGGGAAGACATGCTCAGCTCCATCGCATCGCCAACCCATCCTGTCCCGTCCCACCCCCACGCCCATCCTATCCCTGACCTGTTGAAGAAGTTTAGTTATGTTTGAAATTGTTTTATGAACTGTTAGTTGAGGGGCTATCCTAAGTCTAGGGCGTTCTGTATTGTTGGCAGATATTGGATTTCTGTGGGGGTTGTTTAATTGCTAATGATCTATCTGCATGTGCTGTCAGTAAAATACCTGAGGTGTTGTGAAAGAATAAAACACCTGAGCTGAGAGCTCAGGGTTCCACTGTCGATCACACGCATGCTGATGGTGTGTATGGCGCTGACCAGGATGGTGTTTTCCTCTGCTAAGGTCTGGCAGGGTTTACAGTTATGAAATATGCCTCCGTGTCTTCCTTGGTCAGCCACAATCTAACAACTACACTGTCTCATACCCATCACATTCCCAAGATAGGCAGGAGCTCAGGTGTCTTGTAGCCCCGAGTTATCTAGCAGACAACCAGAGTCATTCAGACAGAGGTCTCTTGTCAAAGTAATACAGGTGTCTTTGTGGGTTGGAGCCTATAGCCATTGTCTAGAGCTGTGGGCAAAGGTGACCCCATGCCTGAGGCTGAAAATGACAAACTTTCATTTTTTTCAGTGTTGGACATAGAAATCAAGATTAAGGTGTCAGCAAAATTGGGTCCCTTTGAAGGCCCCAGGGAGAAGCCTTCCTGTCCCTTCTAGGCCCTGGTGGCTGCAGTGCCTCCTGTGTTGCTCCAGTCTCTGTCCATCTTGGCATAGGGCTTTCCAAGTCCAGCACAACCTCATTTTGATGATCCACATCTGCCAAGAGCCTGTTTCCAAGTTCTCAGTTATCTTTAATTGCCAATGTAACACAACCTAGAGTCCCTTGAGAAAGGAGTCTTAATTGAGAGATTGTCCAGATCAGACTGGCCTGTGGGCATGACTGTGGGGGATTGTTTCCACTGCTGATTGATGTCAGAGGGCACAGCCCACCGTGGGAGGCAACATTCCCTAGGCTGTTCTGAATTGTATAAGAAAGCTAGTTAAACATCAGCCAGCCAGCAGCTCTTCTGTGGTTCCTGCCACACTTCTTTGGCTGTGAGTCCATTGGTTGGAGGTAGTGCTGTGTGGATAGCAAGCAGGACTGTGTTGAGTTCCTGCTTTGACTTCCCTCGATGATGGACTGTGGCTTGGAAGTGAAAGCCACATAAACTGTTTCCTCCCCTAAGTAGTTTTGGTTATAGTGTTTGTCACAGCAACGGAAAGGAAATGAGAGCAGATGCTTTTGGGACAGTGGTCACCTCGTACAAGAGCCTTGTGGGTATTCAAGTGAGCCAAATGAAGTGTTCTGTCATATGTGACTGCCAAGGAACCATCACACCTTCCTCACAGAGCCCAACGCTGGGGCCCCAGCTACTGCCAATTCTCAGAACCAGAGCCAGGCCATTTTCCCCAAGGCTATCTTGTGGTGTCCTGTACTTAACAACTGTCCTCGCCAGGGGCAGCTGCAGTCAGCTCTCATTCTCAAACAGGAAACTGGTTCCGGATGTTCGAGCATCAACACTTCACTAATGCTGCCCGTGGCATCTGGTTTGGATGCTGCTGGAGAAAGGCCTAAGTGCTTCCAGAGACCAGAGTGATGGCTACGTGAGTACCCAGGGGCCTATTGACATCCTCCACAGGAAACCTTAAAGGGCTCCTCACTCTCAGGAAAAGCCAAACATCTCAATGGAATTCACAAAGCCCCTCCCCCAGTCTTGTTTGGCCACCCCTGAGCCTTTCATTGCCTCACATCCCAAAATCCTGCCTCAGGACCTTTGCACAGACTTCCCCTGGCCCAGCCCTTCCACCAATTAGCAATCCCTGACCGCCCTCTGGGTCTCAGCTCTAAGGCTCAGTACTTAGGCTGTTCTCCATATACTGCACTTCAGTTTGTTATTGGTGGTGGCCATGTGCCTCAGGTAAGGGTTACTGCATGTATGTGTGTCTGTATGTGAACATGTATGTGCACTCATGTGGCGTGTGTGTTCATCTGTCTCTGTGTGTATGCGTGCATGCATGTCAATGTATGTGCATGTGTGCCAGTGTGTGAGCATATGTGGCACATATATAAAGGTATGTGTGTGTGCACAGGCACGTGTATGCTTGAATGAGTGTGTGTGTGAGAGTGTATGTGTGCCTGTGTGCGTGTATGTACGTGTGTGTGTGTGTGTGTGTGTGTGTGTGTGTGTGTTAAATAGCCATCCGTCCCCTGTGATGGGAGCCTAAGGATAGATCAGAGCTGTAGCCCAGATTTGGCTTCTTCAAACTGTCATTTATACCATGAAAAGATGTATTTGCTTCAAAAAGCTTTTGAAGACCAGAGCCTCTTTTCCCTGGCTTGGTTGGAAAGGCTTGTCATAAAGGCATAGCTTCAGGAAGTGTGGGGCACTCGGGTGGTGAGAACAAAGAGCCCCTCTATGCTGAGGTGGCACTGCCAACCATGGCTGACCCTGAGGGCCAGCCCCATGGTTAATGTGGGCTCTGGTCTCCAGGGAAAAGGGTTGGCTCTTCTGTGGTGGTAGCCTTTGCTCTGTGGCCCCCAGCCCCTAGTCTCAGCTGCTTTCCTGGGGACCCCGGGGGCTGCTTCTCTTGCTCCCCATACCTGACTGGAATAGCCAGATCACCTGTGCACCATCTGTATACCAGGCTGTGGCAATGGTGGCTACCTTGGGCAAGAGGACACAGTCCCAGTTCACAGGGTCACCAACTCCTGTCCCTGCTATAGCTTCTCATGCTGGGGGATCTCCCAGCATGCTCCACAGCCTATCACCTCCTCACAGCAGCCTAGGTGTGTGAGGGACCCTATAGGCAAACTTGGGTCCCCCAGACACTCAGGCCAGATATCTGCCTGTTCTTTTCTGCCCTGGGGACCATCTTATCCTGAAACCTTCATCACAGGCTCAGGGAGACCAATGCCCTCTCTACCCTCAGCTTCCAGGATCTGGCTTTAATCAAATCCACACTGGTTCAAGACTGGAGTGAGTCTTTGTCTCGTGGCCACCAGGGACACGTGTCTAGTTCTTGAGTAGTTTATCGTCCTCCCCCTCCTATGTGGCTCCCAGAACTGACTTCAGCTGTGGACAAACACAGCCAGACCCTTCCTCAGCCTCAACGTGGTTTAGCTGGACCGGTGGCTGAGCCCAGCTTCTATCACAGCCCGTGGCCACTGCTGACCATCAGGTAGCCACTGGGTGTGACTTCTGCCTGAGGCACAGCAGGCGGAGACCCTGGAAGGGCCAGTCAGACATGGTGGCTTCTCTGGATGAGCTGCCGAATCCTCTCTTCCCCTCCCAAGCTTACCTGGTCGCACCATGTTTTTCCCATGGTGTTGAGAGATAGCCATGTTGCAGCACGAGGTCTCAGACCTTCCTGGTCTGGTGCCAGTGATGGAGGAGTTCATAGAAGACTTCAGCTAGTGTGTGAGCAAGCAAAAATGCCTTGGTAAAACGGACCAGACCCAGCGTGGCCAGAGAGCCGGAGCTAGGGGTGGGTGTCCCGAGAGCATTCATACCTTGGCTATGCCCCTCTGCTTTGGCTTCCTGTGCTGATCGTAGAGATCACCCACAAGCTCCTGTCTTCTCAGGGATAAACGAGTCCCTAGGAGCAGGAGATGGGGTGCAGGTGGTCCAATCACACTGGTTCTATCTCATGTGCAGCTGGAGGAGGAGGGGCAGTGATGATGTGATGGGGGTGGCATTCAGGGCAGGCCCAAGGCCTTGACCTTTTAGTCTGTGAAATGGGAGGTTCTGAGTCAGGGCTATGGCCTCTTCCCATACTCTCCTCATCTCTTGGTCATCTCAGAGCCAGCTGGTTCCAGCCCCGACTCCAGCCGCTCCAGACTGCAAGCCAGGGAGGGATTCCCGGAATGCCCCTGGAAGGCTCTGGGCACCGTCCAGGTCACACCATCCGCTGGACGGAATCTCTCTTATTCACAAGGAAACCCGTTGACCGCCAGCATCCCAGGTCCAGCAGGAAAGAGCTGGAAGCCATTGGGGCCAGATCTGTCCTGGGCAGAGGGACAGGGTATGGTCATCATGACCTCATAGCTTGGAAGGGAGCCTGACTGGCTGACCCTCGGGGCACTTAGGCTTGCTAATACGCGGACGGTCTCGTTGGAGGTTTCTTGAGCCAACTCTGGGACTGCAGAGGGGTGGAAGGAGCCGATAGCCGCCAAACTTGGAAGTCTGAGTCTGCTTTTGTCACTCAGGTGCTATGCTTCAGCTTCCGGGTCCCAGGTGGACCTCCACGGCCACCACCCTCTCTGCTTCCGTCTGCCTCTCACAGGAACGGAAACCTGGGTCCATTTATCACCAGTTCCTGTCAGATGTCCCGATGGCACCCTGAGGAGGCTCTGGTGGGGACAGACAGAGGCCCAGTTGCAGGTGAGGTTGAGGGAATTGCACAGAATAGTTCAGATGCTATTCAGCACCAAAGCCAGGTGCTGACGGACGGGCAACGTAGGCTTGCACACCGAGGTTCTGGCTATGTTTTGGATGATGACCTTAGGTGGGTCTCTTGCCCCTCTGGACTCCATCTATGAATATGTAAAATGAGCTTGGCCCCCAGGGACGCTGGATATGAATCAGCAGGTATCAGGTGTTGCCCAGTGTTTGCCTCCCAGCTGACAGGGGTGCAAGACCGCAGGTAGGGTGGAGAGCCTGACTCGATTCTCTCAGCAATGGCTGCTGCTTTAAAGCTGTCTCTGTGGATGACACGGTGTTGGTTTTCAGCCTCGGGAGATGCACACAGTCCTCCAGCGTGGCAGCTTAGCTATCCACATTGGACACCAAGGATGACTGAGAACCAGAGTCAGATTCTAGTCTGGCCCCACGTTGGCTCTGCCTGAAGCTCTCTCTGAGTCACCAAGAGGATGGTGCCTTCCCCGGGAGATCTGGCCCCCATATGTTCCCTCTGCCCTTCCTCACCAGCCGGATGGAGCCACTTGACACACCTCCAGAAATATGCATCAGAAACACGTCTTGGCTGGAAGGACATGCCGTGCTGGCCCCAGCCCTGCATTCCTCCACTTTGGTCCCCAGGCCCTGCCAGCTGTTGCCAGCCCAAGCCACTGCAGGGCACGAAGCTGCAGTAGTGAGGAATGCGTGCTTGTCTCCCACTGCGAAGTTTCTCCACAGATTGTATTGCATGTGGTAGACCTTCCCGTGAACGGCCAGTTTGCAAAACCCCGAGCTACTGGGCAGAGAAGGACCAGCCGGCGACAAATGACAGTCTCTTTTGTGTGTACAAGGTACTCCTAGGCACCCACGTGGGCTGTCCGAATCCCTCTGTCAGAGGGTTAATGCAACAGCCCAGGTTCTGCCCCAGGGAGGAGACAGAGGAGGGATTTGCCAGGGGCACTAACCCTTAGAGGGGAATCAGAACTGTAACACACTCCAATGGATGCCATTCCTCATACCTCCCCCCAGTCTGAAGGTCCCAGCTCCTTCCTACACTGTCTAGTTGTTCTCTCTCAGCCCACATGAGCCCCTGCTGGGGACAGGGGAGCCCCTGTTGGGTCCCAAAGTCGAGTGTCCTCTGAACACTTCTCTCTCATGGGGAACCTAGGCAGCCACCTTCCCACACTTCTACGGTCTCTCCCTCCACCTCCATGGTGGGTCCCTCTGGCTGGAGAGGGAGGGGCCGAGAGAACACATGAGCACCTAATTTCCCTGGGGAAGACACCATCTTCTTGGTGACCCAGTGAGGGCTTCCGACAGAGGGCTTCAGAGCCAGCGTGGAACCAGACTAGTAACTAGCTCTGGTTCTCGGTCATCCTGATGTCATGGAGCGGAGGGAGCAATCACGGGCTAGTGTGCATGGTCCTGCCAAGGAGAGAATGGCTTTCTAGGAAGAAAGTGTTGAAGGATGTCACCGCCAGCTTCCCCTGGCCCTGTGCACAAACTCCCGTGCATCCCCATAGAAGAAGGACTTAATGTATCCCAGGCTTGCCCAGCATGAGCCCATGAAGCAAGCTAATTAATTCTTCACTATCGAGGAGTCATCACCTGTGCCAGGCTAAGGCCATAGAAGCTTCATGACAGTCACCAAGGAGCAGGAACCTTGGTTATCTGTTTGCAGGACACAGAATTATGCTGGACCAACGTTGTGTTCCCCTGCCTGGATGTGGCTGAGCTGGATGGGTCTCTGTAGTCGCAAGGACCGTGACTGTTGGTCTCACTAGAGGCCCTGGAGGTGGGGTACTGCCCTGTCCACAGAGACAGATCATCATTGATCCTGATTCTTCCCTCTGGGACTGGGCATGTTTCTTTCTCAGCCAAATTCTGTTTTCTGCTAGCAGGAAATGGGAGACAGGTGTCTGGGGGTGGTCAGCCCACCACCCACCTACCTGGAAAGGTGCTCTCAGCAATAGGAAAGAGCGGTCCCTCTGAGGTCATGGGGAACCCAGTGATTGTCCATACCAAACCCTGAGTTCACTGTCTCCCCCTGCCAACTTACCCTGGACTAAGACATCATCCCCACCCCCACTCCTCCCACAACCATGGCTGGAAACCTCAGCTCTGTCGGGACTTATGGGGGCCCCAGAGTTTTGGGTCAGGTCCTCAGTATAGCCTCGATCATCTTCCTTCTGGTCTCAGACACCCATTGGCCCCCTTCACCAACTCTAGAACACTGCTGAGCCTTGCCGAGTGTGTGGAGGCCTTGGCTGGTCACACTCTGACAGATCTCTGGTTAGCATCCCCCTGAACCCGGCCAAGCTTCAGCAACTGAGCGCTCTAGGAGGCTGCTCCTAGCCACATAGAACCCTGCTCATCGGTTCAGCTCTGGGGATCCCCATTTTCAGAAAGCTTGTTTCCCACCCCTGCAGTCAGCCCTCAGCCCCTCAGCAGGGTTGCTGACTGACAGCTCTGCATCTCCTCACCAGTCCTCGGTCTACTCCCTGTGTCACTGAGGCTGGCCTTGAACTTCTGATCCTCCTTCCTCTGCTTTAACCAGCACCTGGTGCAATTTCTCTTCCTTGGACACACCCTAAGCCCCCGGCATCCCAGGCATTCTGCTGAAAGTCCCTGAAACTAGTCCATGACTAGGTTTAGCTGGGACCCGACATTGGAGGGGGAGTATGGGGGGGAGTGACTCTACCACCTGGCGCCTTGTCTTAGTCTGTTTTCTGTTACTAGAGTACAATACCCAAGGCAGATAGTTTTACAAAGGAAAAATGGTTTATCTAGGTTACTGAAAGTCCAAACAGCATAAGACTGGCTCTAGCAAAGGTTGTGAGGCAGATGGTGGGGCATGTACGAGAGACAAAAAGATGAAACCAGTGTGGTTGAGATCAGGTTTGAAACATCAGAACCCAGAGAGCCCATAAAAGTGATCTTAACCCTGGTAAGGACGTGCTTCCCCCCCCCCCCCCCCCCCCCCCCCCCGTGACCTTACCTATCCCACTAGGCCCTGCCTCTTAAAGGGCCCATCACTTCTTACACGCCCACACTAGAAACCAACCTCCGGACACCGGAGCCTCATGAGGCACACCCTCAAGCCACTCCCTGGCCACGACCCTCCTGAGTGGGCTCAGCCTCTGCTCCTTCGTTGCTTTTCTGTAAAATCATGTGGAACAAACCACACGCAGAGCCCAGAGCCCAGAGGCTGGCCAGGAACGGGCCTTGGCAAGCCTGTTTCTTTCTCTTTCTCCAACTCCTGTTTACACGAAGCCTTAAACCTGCCAGCAGAGAGAGACTGTGTGTTGCTCGGGGATTCTGTCTTCAATGGGAATAACAAAATCCCAGGTGGCATCTCTCAGAGCTGGCCACATCTGCCAGCTTCCCCATTTAGCCCTCCCTTTCAGCCAACAGAAGGACCAGTGGGTGGCCAGCCTTATTCACCAGAGGCTGTTGGCGGTAGCGGTGCTGGGCACGGGTCTTCCTGCAGACGGGATCCGTCTTTTGTTAGGAGATGATCAGCAGCTGGTCAGAGGTCTTTTCTTATCCTCAGGCACACAGCTCTGGGCTTTAACTGTGAAGCCAGCACAGGCAGCCTAACCTTGCCTGAGTGTCTCACAGGGGACATGTGTCCTTATGTTGGTTGGCTTTAAGAGCAGGGCCTGAGGCTACTGAGGTCCAACCGGTGTGCATTCTCAGAGCCTTTCTCCAGGGAATGAATGGCTTGGGAATTCCTGCTCCATGTGTGTCATGAAGCATCTAAGACCACCTGTCCTGTAGCACTTTCTTGAATAGCCTGGCCTCTCTTAGGCTGGGTCGGGTTCCCTCTTGGGCTTCCAAAGCCCCCGAGGTCATATCCTCAGAACCCTGACAGTCTGAGCTGCCTTTGGACGTGACCCCCTCCTTGGAGGCTGGCTCAGTGAGCTGGCACAGGGCAGTAAAGACACGGAAGCTGACGTGCACACCCACCATATCTACATGACTGTATTCTTGACGTGACTGGGGTCAGATGGCTGTGTGCATTCTCATGGAGCAGCATAAACACAACAACCCAGCAAATTGATCATGCATAGCATGGAGCTGGGGGAGTTGGTCTCTGAAGGAGTTCTCTGTAGGTGGGGGGGGTGTCTCAGGTTATATTCTTCTAGGAGGAGAAAGCTGCGGTTGCTAGTTTTTGTGCACACTGTCAACATTTGCACTCGGATCAGAGTGAGGCTTTTGGATCCCTCTGAGCTGTCCCAGGGTGACAGTTTTACCATTCCCATGGGTCGGGCACATTTGGTTGTTCACATGGCTGTCAACAAAACACATTTACTCAAGACTTGATCTGCTCTTTGCACACCTTCTCAAGGTTTCCTGGGCTCCCCGTGTGAGTCAGAAGCGCACAGAGAGCTGCCTGGACAGAGCAGGGCAGAAGGTTGAGGGTTAGGTACAGGCCAGTTCAACATAGCGACACTATTAATCTCCTAATGCTGTCCTCCCAGCTGCCATTGACTGAGGGTATGCAATACAACATCCACTATCAGTGACCAAAGATGGAAGGGAAAGTCCCTTCCTCCAAGGAAACAGTCATCTAAGCTTCCTGCAGAGTCTGCCCTTGCCTTTCTGGCCCTGTAAGTCTACCACTCCCTCTTCATGTGCATGCACGGTTTTCCTAGCATGCATGTTTCTGTGTCTGAACTGGCCATGGGTGAGGCCCTGAGCCCTGCTGGGCCAGGGAGTAGGCCATACACTATCCTCCCAATCAGTTACAGGGCAGGTACTTCCTTCCACACCGAGTAGCATTCTGGGTCCCAGAGCTTGGCCTTTGCATATGAATCTGGAGACAGTTCAACTCCATGCAGCAGCACCCCAGTGTTGCAGAAGCCAGCTGCAGACCTGGGGAGGTTAGTGTTGTGGGGTAGCCACCATGCAAGACTGCTCAGACATGGGTTTATGTCAACAGAAAGTCTTCACCAGCCAGCTGGCAACTACACTGGGTGTTTAGGATTCCACTGTAGCCCTGAGACTTTTCTCAGAGACAGCTTTTAAGCACAAAAACCATATCCTGGGTTGACATACTTCAGTTAGCAGGAACAGTTAGCCAGAAGCAGAACTACAGAAGCTGAAAAGCAAGGTTAGTACATTAGAGATTTGCCCAGAATTATGGACTTTGATAGATTAAGTCTTCGTTTTAGTTTTGGCGGGTGGTGCTGTCTATGTGCTGAGTTTTATGGCCTGAATGGTATTTCCATCATGGCTTCAGTTGTGCTAAGGTCTGGGGCTTGTTACAGGTAGGTAAATTGCCAGGTGTAACTAGCTATAGCCCAGGTGGAGGGGGACCATGGGACACTGAGGTTACTGGGACGCATGGGGAAACCTGAGCTTGCCAGGCAAGTAGTGTCTCAGGATTCCTCCACAGGACAAATGGCTTCACCTGTACCTCCCTCCCTCAAACCAGAAGCTAGGGGAGCGCCCCTCATTCCTAAGTCCTTCTACCTCCAGTCCCACATCTTCTGAAGAAATCTGGAATCTAGTTACTCACTTTCCATAAGTGTCTAAACGGGGTGAGGGGGGGAGAAAATGGTGGCTGAGAAGGAGAATGAAGTGTTGGATGTGGGTATACCAGAGAAGCTTTCCTGGGCATGAAGGAGAGCAGTTAGTACAAAGGTCCTGGGGCAAAAGACAGCTTAGCTGAAGGACCACGGAGCTGAATGCAGGAGACCAGGGGTGGGTGTCACTCTGGGACCAATCCCACCCCAGAATTTGGTTTCCCCAGAGCCCAGTCCCTACTACTTCCTGGACCTGGTGTCAGGAAAAGCCTTCTGATTCAAATCCCAATGCCAGGTCCCGTTCTAGTCCCAGCTGCTGCTCTCCACGCATGCTGAACCTGGCCTCCAGCATCAGGAACCAAGTCTCATGAGTTTCATTATTGAGATCGCTTTATGTAATGATATCATGTAACCCGTGGGCAGAGAGCTGAAGAAAGCCCTAGAAATGATGAAACGAAGCCCACAGCTGCATGGGAATCAGATCCCCTCATAGAGAAACCACAGAGGGATCTGCCGATGTCTGTGTCCCCTGGCCTCACCTTAATTGCCACCGAGGGTCCCTGTCTTCGCTAGTGTTACTCTGTGTTTGGATTCATGGGTGCTGATAATTGAAAAGAGAAAACTCCAGTGCCTGAGTGAGAGCCACCTGCCTGGGCTCCAGAGCCCCAGGCAGTTGCTGCCCTCAAAGTGGTACCCGAGGGTGCATCTATTCATCTGGCAGCTTGTCCCTAAGGCCTATGGGAGGCACACATAGACCCACCAGTGCCTACCCACTCTGGAGATCAAACCTAGATCAAAGAGGTGAGTTTGTTAACAAGGATAAAAAGCAAGTTGCCTAGGGGCTGAGAGGCCGTCAGGCTAAGCAAGAGGTAACAACAGAGCAGGTGCAGAGAGGAGGGGACATCTAGGGGCATCTTGGGAAGGCTCCTGTGAGCCAGTTCAGTTAGCCCTAGGTTGGAACACTCCAGAAAGAGGGAGTCTTGTGGGCCGGCTTGGTGCTGCACAGGGAACATGGAGAGCTGAGGAGCCGGGCACACCGTCGCTGTCACACCTCTTCTTCAGATCTGCCTCCCAATACGCCTGGTGACCAGCTGGAAACAGTAGCTTCACAGGTTCCCCGGCCCATGGACGCTGCTGGCTGTGCCTTGCCATCATCAAGGCAGACTTCCAGATGGTCCGCCTGTGGGTTCCTCTGCACTCCCTCATCAGCATTCCTGAGCCTCTGCATCCCCAGAGGCCTCTGGGGCATTCTGTAGCAGGTTGCTGTAACAGGGCCAGTTTCTACATGGGCAAGAGTGCCTTGGGCAGCTGCAGTCCGGGCCTTACCCCTCAGGGACGCGTGAGGAAGGAACTCTTCCTGCTCCCATTTAGGACTCTAATCTCTTCTCTCCGTTTTATTGATAGACTCTTCTGAGGGCCAAATCTATGTCACTACTCAGCCTCTAGATGAGCCCCAGGTCTCTAGATGCAGGCAGAGAGGAAGGTCCCACAGGCACGGTCTCCATTGCTGGTCTTCTGTCCTTTGCAGTAGGACTCAGAGCTCCAGCAGGGGTGTGGTGCTGTAGGGTCTATTTAGTTTGAATCTGCTGCTTGTGGGTTATACAACCCACAGGGTGGTGAAATCCTAGGACAGTCCCTGACCCGCAGACATGTGCCTGTGCTGTGATGTCTCTATAAAGCAGAGGCCCAGAGGACATCTGATAGCCCCTAAGAGAGCGACACATCCTACCAGGAATGGCAGCCCATGCAGACTGTCTCTCTTAGCTCAGAAAGTCACGGTTGGGGCTCTTGTTTTTGAACATCTCCGGGGTCCCCCTGCCCTCAGGCCCAGCAGGCAGGGTTGTCTCTTATTCTCTGAGTATCATATAATATGTTACCATACATGCTGTCCTGTGAAGAAGCAGGAGGCACCCACTAAGTGTGGGAAGCAACCACTGTGTGCCAGGTACTCGCACATCCACATTTGATACGGGATGGTAGGCTGGGAGAGGTGCAGGGATGTCTCCAGTGTCACCAGGTCCGGGAGTGTCTGACCCGAGCTTTCCTCCAGGCCCATTGCGTGGAGAAGCACTCAGCTGTCAGTCCTGCCTGCTTCAGCAAGTGGATCTAGGCAGTCAAGGCCAAACATGCAGCTAGTCAAGCTGGAGGGCAGCAGGGCCGAGTGGAGGCCATCATCCTTGGGTCACTCAATGGGGGCAGAATCAGGATGGCAGGGGCCAGCCCCACGCCTTGAAGCCAGGCAAGGCCAGGTTCTTCTAGGCAGCAGGTTCAAGGACACCCCATTCATAAATGGCAGAGTGAAGACCACACACGTCCTCATCCCACAGAGACTTCAGAAACAGGAAGAGCAGCCAGGTGCTGGCTCAGCACATTTGAAGGTGGAACTTCTTCCCGCCCAGCCACCTCTCCTGTCCCCAACAGCTGTCAGGGCTCAGCCATGTGCCCAGAGATGCCAGCAGCAGCTGTCCACACGGTGGGGCGCATGGCACACAGCAGGGGTGGGTGATAGGACTGCTGTGTCCCAGGCCAGTCTCAGATCCTCAAGCTGTAGAGGGAACAAAGTCACTTTCTATCCCTGGGAGGCAACCGATTTCAGCTGGGACACTGATGGAGGACCTGGCAGTTGTCTGCCCTGCTCCCGAAGGGAGAGTGCTCAAGGCCTAGCAACAGGCACAGGTGAACAGCCAGGTGAGAGCGGAGCCGACTAGGCCCTGTGGCTTGTTCCATTTGCTGCCATTTATACAGGTCACTGATCCCACCATTTGGCCACCATTCTTCACTAGGTGGCAATGGCCTGGAGTCCAGACCTATACTGCCAGCTACTCGAGAAAGAGGCTGAGGCAGAGAACAGCAAATTTGAGGTAATCCTGGGATACCCAGTGAGTTGAAGGCCGGTCTGAGAAATTCAGTGAGACCCTGTCTAGAAAAAAAGTAAAAACAAACCAAGTGCGTGTGACTCATGGTGGAGCGCTGTCCTAGCATGTGCGAGACCTGGTTCAGGTCCCGGTACTGTGATAGTAGAAACAAAACAGACTGCTTTCTCTTGGATAGTCCCCACCACACAGCATAAACAGGCATCATTCCCACCCTCCTGTGTGGATGGGGATGAACTTAAACCCACAGAAGAAGCCAAGGTCACCACCACATGCTGGTCATAGACCCTGGGTGGGAAAGAGGTCACGCTGACTTTTCGATGGTGATGGTGGTGGTGGCCGTGCCAGGCGATGGAGGGCCCCTGGGCTCTGGCATGGCTGGTTGGTGGGCCACTCCTCTGGAAGCTGTACTCATTGGCTATGTGTGACCCGGAACAGGACAGAGAGGGTCTTGGGGTAGGGAGGCAGTAAAATAAATTTGGCCGGCAAGGACCCTTTAGCTGCCATGGTGGAAGCATATAAAGGACAGCTGAGGAGAGTGGGAACAAAATCCAGCAAGAGTTGGAGGGGTCAAGTTGGGGTATAGACACTCGGAGCTCCGAGGAATGCAAGGATGAATAGCAAGGCATAGACAGCTGTCCACTAGCTCACCGACCAGCCTACCCACCAGCCCACCCATCCATCTACCACCCACTCACCCACTTATCTACCAATCCATCCACCCATCCATCTATCTACCCACTTATCCATCTACCCACCCACCTTTCCATCCATCCATCCATCCACCCGTCCATCCATCTACCCACCCATCCACCCATCCATCAACCCATCCATCCATCCATCCATCCACCCATCCACCCAGCTATCCACCCATCCATTCATCCACCCATCCATCCACCCAGCTATCCACCCATCCATCCATCCATCCACCCATCCATCCATCTACCCACCCATCCACCCATCCATCCATCCATCCACCCAGCTATCCACCCATCCATCCACCATCCATCCACCATCCATCCACCTACTCACTCATCTACCCCCTCATCCATCTGCCCATCCACCTTTCTATCCATTCACCCACCCGCATACCTAACCTATCTACCCCCACATACCCATCTTTCTAATTCCCTCATTTACTCATTCCTGCATCCACCTACCCATACACAGTACCTTCTACACAGCCACTTGTCATCGTTTCCCAGGATGCACAGACATGGAAACTTGAATCCATGATGAGGCCTTTCAGTACCATCAGGGAAGCCACAGAGTGAGATGCCACATTGAGTGGACTAGCCAGCCTGGTAGGTTTCCTGAAGGAGGGAAGTTTTGAATTTCCCTTGTCCCCTAAGCAGATCCAGTGACTTGCAGGAACTCAGTTCCGGCGGCTGGCCCAAGTTATCATGTTATCTTTCCCGTGACACAGCAGCGATCTTGTGTACGGCTTTATAATCATAGCATGGTATATTGACACCCTGATGGAGCCCCCAGCCTACCTGTGGGTTTGTGGGGAGGCCAGAATAGAGAATCCTAACAGCATGTGAAATTGATTACAGCATCTTTATTTTAAAAAAAAAAAGACTTGGCATGTCATTACCTGCTGTGGGAAGAGTCTGCATTCGGGGTATGGCGAGAAGTAATTAAACTTGGAGATACACTCAAAGGGAGAGGATGGAAGTGTGATGCCAGTGGCAAGTGTGCTAATAAACCAGCATCGAGTTGCACAATGGCCAGACTGTACAGGGCAGCCCAGGAGCTTTGAAGGCTGTCAAATGCTTTCTCCCCAAGGAATCACTGAGCCTGGGCCTGCAAGGATACTCTGAAGCCTGACACACAGAGAGCCCTCTGACACAGGCCACACTGGGGGCATTGATCTGAGTCCTCAGGGAGCTCCTGATGGTAACATATAAGCATAGACAGACTCTGTGCTTAGAGTTGGGACAGGCAGAAGGCCTAAGGGGTGCAGGGGCCCTGAATGGAGTTCATAGGTGACAGAGGCAATAGCTCAAGACTAACAAGGGCTCAAGAAGGTGCTTAGTTAAGGAAACAGTGCTGGTCCCGAGGCCTGTAGGACCCTCTTCAGCAATGCTGAGAGGATGAGCTACTTTCTGGTGCACTGCATATTTTAACTGAGGGCAGTAGGGAGCCAGAGTGGGGGTGTGAGCAGGAGAGTGGCACGTTGGATTGGGGTTTCATATACATATTGGGTTATCTTTAATTAACAACCCAAGGGCCAGAGAATGGAGTTGAGGTAAGGTCAAGTACACCCATGGGTGTCAAGGGGAGTGTGTGAGAGTGGCAGCTGAGAGGAGAGAGCTGGAGACCGGAGGAGAAGAGCAGCTTTGCTCAGCAAGGCCATGGTGCTGGTTACGGGGAGCCTGATGGGTGGGGTGAGCAAGCCCTTGCTGGCAAGGGTGGGATTCCTTCTGTGATCCTCAGACCAAACCCTGTGATGCTGAGTAAACCTTCTGCCCCGAGCTCCAACTCCAGTTCTTGGAAGGGACCTTGGGAAGGCTCCCCAGTCTTGCTGACACCCATGTGGGGAGGTCCCAGACAGCTCATTCCTCACCCGCGTTTCCTGTTGCGTCTGCCGTCTCTCCTGCTATGCCCGGTTCTGCCGTGGAGTCCCAAGTTGGCTGAGTCCCTGTGAGTTGGCTCCTAGGGACAAAAGGATCTTGGCTCTACAATTATGATAGTTCTCTGTCATTGTCAACTTGACTGGATTAAAATGACACGGAAGCACAGCCCTGGGTGTGTCTATGAGGGCTTCCCACTGTGGATGTGGCAGGCACCATCTATGGGCTTGAATCCCAGAGTGAACAACAGGGAGAAGCGAGCTGAGCACCAGCGTTCGCCTCCCCTCTGCTCTCTGACTTCAGATGCAATGTGACCTGTGTGCTGTCTCACACTCTTGCCGTCTGCCTTCCCCAACATCAGAGACTGTGTCCCTTCTAAAGCCTCCCCCACCCCGCTTCCAGCTGATTCCGTTCAAGTATTTGGTCACAGCCACTAGGAAAGTACCTAAGAATAGGAAAAAAAAAATGGTGCTGAGAAATAGGGCTGATGCTCTGATAAGTCTGGCCACGTGGTCCTCAGGATGTCGGGACTGGTTTGTGGGAGGGATGCGGAACGGTTTGGAGCTACAGGGTAAGGAGCCCTAGAGCGGTGTAAGCTGAGCTTAGTGGGAACGCACAGCTTCAGGAGGGTGGTGGACTCTACCAGGAATTGGGCTAGAGCCCATACATTTGGCAAAGGGCCCAGCTTCAATCTGTCCGTGTCCTAGGAACTTGGACAAGAGTGGATGCAAAAGGAAAGGACTGGTTTGTTAGATGGGGAAATTTCAAGACAGCAAAATGCCAGGGCTATGGCGTGGTTACTGCTCGCTGCTTCTATCCCGGTCTGTAACAGGAAGTAACAAGGAGAAGAAAAAGGTGTGGGAAAACCTACAATTTGATAAAGAGAAGAGCATGAGAGAGTTCACAGTGCAGACAAGAGGCTCAGAAGAAGCAGCTGTAACAGAGATTAACAGCACCAAAAAGAAACCTCCTGTCTCCACTGGGACACTGGGAAACAGGTCCTGAGGTCAAGGCTCCACGCATTAAAGGTTCCAATGGAAAGCCAAATTTATTTGCAAGGAGAGAGCCCAAGCTCTCCTTTCCCACCACAGGGCTCCCAACTCGAATCAGCCTTGAAGATGGACAGAGATGGCTGCAGCTGTGGTCCAAAGGGGTCAGACTACATCTCCAGCTGGAACCATGGTCCAGATGTTTTACAGGCATGAAAGATGCCAAGGTGAAGGGGTTATAAAGACTTTCATGGAGATTCCAGAAAGCCACTTAGATCATGGTCAGAGTCCTTGCAGGGAGGGCCTGAGAGGCCAATCAATGCATGAAGCTGTGAAGATGGAGCCTAAATTGCCATGGAGATCCCAGCGTATTGGAGATGCCAAGACCATGGGACGTCCACTGAGGAAAGTGCAGGCACAGAGTGAAGCTGGCCTCAGAGAGCGGTCAGATGTGCTTAGGTGGCAGAGCGAGGGAGGCGGGGTGACCCGAGCCTGTTGGCATGCAGATAATTCCAGCCTGAGTCCCAGATGCCAGATATGGATCCGCAGTGTTTGGCGTTTACCTCGCTGGATCTCGGTCTTGCTTCTGCCTTCATTTTGGGTCCCTCATCCTCACTTTTGAAATGAGAATGTTCATTCTATGGCACGGTTAGAAATATGCAACTTGGTTTTTGTTTATTATAGAGGATCTTGGGTAGGAGATTGCCTGGGTCTCCGGGAGATTTTGGGGATTTTGAAGAGTGTCTTAAACTTTTAAAGGCTAGGAGGACTTTCAGAGATGGACTAAATTCATCTCACATTATGAGAAGAAGGGAAACTTTATAGACCAGGGTAGGGCGGTGGTTTAAAGTGATGTGTTTGTGTCACGTTTATGAGGGGTGGAGCTGCAAAGGCTCGTCTCCACCTTCAACGTGCCTGGATTTAGAATCACCATGGAAACGCACCCCTGAGTTTGTCTCTTGGAGTGTTTCCAGAGAGGTTTCACTGGAGAGGGAGGACCCATTTGAATGTTAGCAGCACCATTCCCTGGGATGGGCTGAACGAAAAGAAGAGGGAAAGCCGAATACCAATGTTAATCTCTCTGCTTACCACGGGCACAGAGCAGAAGCTGCCTCACGTCCCTGCCTCCATTCCTTCCCTGCCTTGACGGACCCTCAGACAGTGAGCCAAACCAAGCCAAGCCAACTTCCTTAAGTTGATCTTTTTGGGCACTGGTCAGAGCAACAAGGAAGGGTGCCAGGCTCCTGCCCTGAGCATGCAGCTTCTCAGCCCTGGCTTCTTGGTGAGGCGGGGGTGGAAATGATAGTGGCCACCTCATAGTCATGCAGGCAACGTGTGACCCCTGCTTGAGTGGTGCCCAACTTATGGCACAGACAGCTGCTGTGCTGTGGTCACAAATACAATGAGGACATCTTGATTAATGGTAGGGTCCGCCACGTAAGACTCTGACAGTGGGAATGCTCCTAGCATCTAGTGACACTGCGGGCAGCGAGGTCCTCGAGTATCTGTGCTACAGGGGTAGCGAACGTATGGCATGGTCAGTGTGTAGCTGGGCTCCAGGCACTGGGTGGTGACTGTGAATGGCTGTGTTACCAGCACTGCCTAACCTGACATTGTCCTTCCGGACAGGAGCTGACAGGGGCCAGCTTGCTGTGTCCTGTCGGCCACAACCATGTCCTCTTTCTGCATACTGCATCTCTTGATGTCATTGTTTTATTTTTCACTTGAGCCATCCTAGTGTGGCTCACCGAGATCCTGGGAGCAACAGGCTGTCCTACTGTGTGACATCAGCACCGTGGACATGGTCTCCTAATGTCCCTGTTCTCAGTGGCATACCCACCATGATGCCAAACGCATCGCCAGGAGCCCTCCACGCAGAGGAGCAGGTGTGAGTGAACGGGCAAGCACTGGGCATGCACTTCCAGAGGGCTGGGGATGGTGAGGGCTGGCGGTGTCCCCACGTCCCGCCAAGGCCCTGGTAGCTGCAGCCACATCTCAGGGTCTCTGGGAAGGAGGGATGATGTCCAAGAAAGGCTACCCAGGAAAGAAAGCAACCTGTCCCCATTGACATGTTCCTGGTCAGCAGTGGAGCCAGAGGCCTGGGCTGACTTTGTAGCCGTCACATCTGGAAGGGCAGCGAGGTCCCTGCGTATCTGTGGTACTGGGTACTCAGAAGCAGGGTAGCCTGGTGCCAGTCCCCAAGCTCTCCTCCTCAGCTTCCTCATCTGCAGTTTGAGTCTCAGCCTCCTTGGAATTACTGGTGGACTGTGACTCTGGGTTCCATCTTGGCAGGTGGTTCTAGGATGTTCCCACGGTGCTCTGGGACAGGAGGCAGACTGTCCTCTTTAGCCTGGGATCTAGTAGATAAGAGAGCCTGGGAGCCAACTGTGAATTAGTCTGGCCGTATGGCTCTGGCCCCTTGCATGGCTTGGGTGAGGAGGGCTAGGTAGGGGTACCTCTTGACCTCCAAGGTAGAGGGTCTGCTTTTCTCTACACAGACAATGCTGCTGTGATCTACTATGGTGTAGGCATCATCTTCCGATTGCCAGATATGTGACCTTGTGGGAGATACTTAACCTCTCTGATCCTCCCTATCCGTCATTATGTATAACTACTATCTTGCTCATGGTGAGTGGGTGAGACTCATGAGGAAATGTGGAAAGGGATCCAGGCCTAGCCAAGGTGTGTGGACCCAGGCTCTGAACATCAGCAGTTCCTTTGGTTACCCTGTTCCAAAGGAATTAAGGTTTGGCTGGTGGATCAGCTAGAAAAACCCTCTGACAGGGCCTGTGGATGTCTCTAGGCCCTTGGTCACAGCACACACCCCCTCAGCTTCCCACTCCACGCCCTATCAGGGAGTCACTGCTGCTGGCCAGTGGTAGGTTAGGCTGGATCGCGACGCTGTCCTGCTGCCCAGCCCACGGCCGGCTCTCTCCTAGGAGCTTCCCCAGAGTAGAACTGAAGCCCTTCGCTCCCTGGGCTGTGCCAAGCCAAATAGTCTAGAGTCTTAAAGAGGCTTGGAACCCCGAGAAGGCTCCAGAGTCTGAACCTTTGAACCCCAGATGACCTGCATTCTCGTGCTTGGGTAGAACCATCCAGAAGCCAGCAAGGCTGAGCTTGCCAGAACCTTCCACTACTGGTTGGCAGTAAAAACACAGAACAAACTGGGAAATTGAGGTCTAGAAGGCAGAGACAGACACCCCCCTTCCATGCCTTCTCTGACAAGGGGAGCAGCCTGGAGTGCGAGTAGCAGTCTCAGCTGAGTGACTCTATGCAAGACCCTTAACCTCTCTGGGCTTGCTCTGTTCTCTCTCAGGAACTCAGAAGTGACTTCCATGATAGTTGTGAAGATTTGAGGGGCATCTCAGTGTTATGGGGAACAGGGCACCTCACCTGGTTTCAGTTAAACAGACCTGATATTGACCCAAACTCTCACCTAAACCTTGAGGGGAGTTGGGAAGGGAGAAGGTAATTTCCTGCCCCAACAAGCAGCTCAGAGGGGAGAGGCAGAGAGTCATCTTATGACTTGGGACCACAAAGCCAAGCTGAGACTCCTGCTCTGGCCAGAGATGCCCCGCTGGTCCTCAGAGACTGGAGACAACTGGCTTGTAAAGCAAAGCCCCTCCCCCCATGCTAACATTCCAAGAAAGAGGACCCCTGAAGGGAGTAGCCCAGGCCAATTGGAGTTCTCAGGCTGCTCCTCCAGCCCCCCATTTGAACCGTGTGCCCTGAGGCCTGCTGTACAACCTCTCTGAGCCCCCTTCCTGCCTCCTAAACACCAAGGTGGCCCTGGCCCTGCTCCCTGCACTCCTCAAGGACACTTGGTGAGCCAGAAAGGCTTCTGCTTGTGCCAGGCCATGATTAGACTTCTGCTGGCACAGGGATCCTGGGTCTGCTGAGAAGAGTCTGGACTGGGTGGAGGTCAGGCCCGTGGCTAGGGTTCTCCGTCGAGCAAGCTAACATGTACCCTATCCATTTTTGTGGTCTCTGCTTTGGGTTTGACACACTTCATGGGAAGACGAGGCCAGCTGTGAGAGCCACCAGCTGTGGCGTATACAAACCCACGTGGATCAAACTGGGGAGTCGCCACTGCCCACCCTAACCCGATGTCCCCAAGGCCTGGGCAGGCCTCTCCCTCTGTCCGCAGAGCTCTTCCTGTTGTAAGAGTAACAAGTGGGGCTTTGGGAGACCCTCTGGCTGTGTCACCAGCTGGCACAGGGTGAGCTGGGCAGGCCCAGGGTTCAGAGTGACCCTGACTCTGATGCCTGAACCGAAGCCCACACCTCGGCTTGCCACCTGGGGAGTTGTTTGTGAGGATTGTAAGGACAGGCTGTGACAGCACCTCCCCTGGGCTCCTTACAACTTGGTAAGCATTCTACCAGAGAATGAGACCTTGTACTTCCTGGGTGTATGTTGGGGGCAGGAACTATCAGTGATGGCACAGATGGGGAAACTGAGGCATGGCACTAAACCTAGGGGGCTCTTGTTTTCCAGTTTGGGTCAGTGAAGTGGGTAACCTGTTCCTTGGTTCCCTATTGATCCTAGAGGCAGATGTCCCACATGGCAGGGACTGATTTGGGCACCTCTGTAAACTGGAGGCCCGAGAGTCCTTGCTGCTGCCTCTGAGCTGACAGTGGCAGGGCCTCATCTTCCCAGGATAAACACCACACTGGGGTCCACTCCACCCCGCAGGCACACACCACAGCTCTGCAAAGCAGAGGGACACAGGTCAGAGCTGTGCTGGCTCCGTCCTGTTGCAGTGGGAAAGACGGGCAGATCTCCTCAGAAGCCAAGGGCATGAGTCTTTCTTGAGGATGCTGTTCAGCATCCCTTCGTAACCTCGAGGTCAGTGGGCAGACATCCAACTGGGCTCTGGGATCCTTCTGCTCAGGCCGCACAGGATGCCAGAGTGGTGACCTCAGGTGCTATCCGGGCCCTCATGTTTACAGGGTCCTGTCTCCCTGCTGGGACCACAGTGGCCTCAGTCCCTCCCCTCCTTGCCAGGAGAACCTTGTAGGTACCTGGTCAGTCTCACACTCAACCCCTCCCACACTGGGATGTGTGGGGTATCCTCTGCTTCTAAGGGCTCGTGGGGTACAGTCATCACACCCCACAGCTTCCTCATCTTACACTCAACAGATCAACATCCTTAGTAACGTCTGCACCCTCACCACCACCAATTTACTCCCTGCTGCAAAGTCCCAGGTCAGCAGTGGAAGGATGAGTACCATGAGTACCTGCCTTAGCTGTGAGAAATGGGAGCTGTCCTGCTTCCGGGCTCTCAGGGAAAGTGGTTACAGCAGCAGCTGTCAGGAGGGGGCAGGCTGGGATAGAGAGGAGGGCTGGGAATCTCCATGGAGTCCCAGTGTAAACAAACCAGGTCTTTGGCCGTTCTGTAGGGCGTGTGGTCTGGGAGGTTTTCTGGACCCCTGAGACAGTTCTCCAAGTCGGAGCTCGAAGTCCCGGAGATGGCTGTGGCCTACACACCCTGCTCTCAGTGTGCTCCCTGCTCACTGTGCGCCTGACCTGATCAGTAGTGGGCAGTGACGCCCAGAACACATGCAGCCCTCGAAGCATCAGTGGAGAGCCCGGCTCAGGACTGATGCCATTGCTGCTTCCCAAGCCTCGGAGCAGCCTGGCTTTGGCAGCCCTGTTCCAACGACAGCAAAGCAAGGTCAGGGCTGTGGCTCCAGAGGATGCTGGGAAACTTGTACAGCTATGGGCAGCTGGCCTCATCTTCTGACCAAGGCAGAAAGGGCAGCAGTGGCCAGTAGATTTCCCTGAGTTGCTTTCACCTCAGGGCCTCTAACTGCCCCTACGAAACCTTCCAGGGCTCCTCCAAGTACTTGTTCTGGCAAAGGTCTCTTCCCCTTTGTGAATAAGCAAAGCGACAATCCCCCACCCTTACCCCACCCCATGCAAGGATCAGAAAGTCCCATGGAAAGTCCCGTGGTCAGGCATGTGTCTGAAGACAGAGCTGAGGCCTAGTGTGGTCTTATCTTTACTAGCTGTAGGGGAACAGGCGCCTGGAGACCTCTTGAGCCCTGCTCTGCATCGCACACTGGGGAATTGGGGCCCAGAGTTAGAACCCCAAAAGCTTGAAGAAGATGAAGGAAGGGACTGATGCTCCCTGAAAGGTGGGGGCCACTCCCCGGAGGAAGTCTGGGAGGGACAAGGCACAGCTGGGGAGCCAGCTGGCTCTTGCCCCCTGGAGCTGTGCCTCCCCTCAGCCTTCCCCAGGAGGATTCCAGAGACAGCAGGGTGGAAAGCCTTATGCCCCCAACTTCTAATTAAATGGCAGCGATTTTGACGTGGCAGGTGATCTTCTCGGGAAGCCTGGCTTTAAATTTAGCTTCCTCCCCAGCCAGCCCTTTGAAAAGGCTGCACTCCACGGAGAGAGAGCATGAGTCATCGTCAGGCCTGCCTGCCGGTCGCCTGCCCGGTGAGCAGTTGTTTTTGCGGGGGAGCAGGCCTCCCAAAGGCTGAGACATAGTAAATAAGACCGGGGGATGAGGTTGGTGCTGGGGTGCAGAGCAGGGCTCCCCACTGCAGGTGCTGTGATGGGGTGGGAGCAGCTGCCTGGTCAGCTGTGAAGAAACCAAGCCCACCTCCCAGCTCAGCTCTGGGTGGAGGAGGGGACTCAGCTCAGATGCATTGATGGTTCCAAGGATGACCAGTGAGCTGCCTGCCCAACCTGGTCCTCCTTGCTCCCTGCTCTGATGCAGATGCAAAGGGGAAGAGGGCTGAGAAACACTCCCTTGCGTCCTTGGCATCCCAGCCTCATTCCTGAGCCTGTGGTGTTTCCCTCGAGGGCTGGCAAGGTGGCTTAGTGGGTAAAGGCCTTCCTGCCAAGCCCAAGCCCGACAGGACTGAGTTTAATCCCTGGGACCCACATAGTGGGAGGAGAGAACTGATCTCCACATGTGCACCACGGCATGTGAGTATGTGTGCATATACTCATACGCACACACTAAATAAATAAATAAAACGTAATAAAAAAGACGTGGAGGGTGGGGTGCGGCTTGGCGGGCAGAGGGTGTGCCTAGCATACACATTCAGATTCCGTCCCCAGCAACACATAAACTGTGCATAGTGGTGCATGCCTATAATTCCATCCCTTGGGGAGCGAAGGCAGGAGGATCGAGAAGTTCAAGGTCACCTTTGGGAGTCTGAGACCATCCTGGACTACTTGAGATCCTGCCTAAAAAAGAAAGAAATAGCTTTGTGTGGGGTTAATGGGGATAGTTGGGGTGGCCCTTGGTGCAGGTTGCAGCAATACAGCCAGCAGTAGAGGATAATGGGGTCACTTGGACTGACGGTACAGGAAGGGTCATCTTGTGGAGCCCCCCGGGGAAATATCAGACACACCTTGATCCAGGGCCAGCAGAACTGTTGATTTCTAGGCTTCAGAACTGTGGGAGACGGAATAGACATGACGTGTTAAGCTGCCTACTGTGTAGTCATTGTTATAGCAACCACAGGGCACTGGGATGCAGAGGCAAGGGAAAGTGAAATGGGGTGGAGCCAGATGCGAGGCAAAGCCTCCTTCTCCCTAAAGGACATGGGGACCCTGGCAGGACCAAGGACCCACTAAGTCAGTGCTTGCTTGTTGGGCTAACAGCTGAAGTGATGTCATCAATCTTCCCATTGGTCCTGGTAGTCATATTACTTCACAGATGAGGAAACTGAGGCTCGGAGAGGCTAAGGGATTTTGTTCAAGGTAGGGACACCTGGGCAATGGGGTGGGGGCAGATGTGGACCCTGTGGAGGAAGTATGTGTGTAGGGAGGACTGAGGGACCTCCTGTGCCCAGGCTGGCACAGGTTGGCTGCAGAGGAAGTGGTCAAGTGGTGGAGACAAGGGCCTGGGCCTTATCCTGTGGAACCGGGCTGGCCAGAGGCCGGGTATCAGTGGTCACTAGCCACCTGCAAGGTCAGGGCAGTGAGCCCTGCATGTCCTCAGGTGCCTACATCCATTGCAACATGAGCATACTTAACATCTGCTTTAGAAGGAGGGAGATGACACCTCTACCCAAATGCGCCATACACAGATCCCTCTCACCCAAGACAGCCTCACACACGGGACACACAGAGGCATGCTATGCCTGAGGGCCACCTGGGAGTGCCTGGCAAAGTAAAGTACCTATTCACCCCACCCACTCTGTGCATCCAAATATCTGTTCACACATCCCCCCCATATCATCTACATGATACGCTCACCTCACTCGACACAAATCACACATGTACACATAGAAAACATGCTACCCACAGTCATACCACACAATACAAAGCACGCTGCATTCAGCTCCCTGTACATACCACGTACACTACACACACACATCCCACGACCCCCAACACCCCATCATACCACATATGCAAACACCTGTGTCTGTGTCAGAGGCCATGTGACCAGAAGGAACACAGAGTTGCTTTGGTTTGTGTCATGCCTCTGAGTGCTGGGGAACCCCCCCCCCCACTTCTGTACCTTCCCCCATCCATCAAGCAGGCTCTGCCTTCCCGGCCCTCTCCAGAGCCTGGCCACAACTAGCCTGGGCAGCTTTGGTGCCCTGCCATTGGCTAAAGCAGTTCCCATGGGCAGCCCTGGCGGGTCCAGTAAGTCAGTCCAGGTCATATCCAGGAAGGGAAGAAGGCACAGATGCTGTGACAGACGGGGAGCCAAGGCCAAGGCCTTCCCCAACGCAGGCTTGAGTGAGAGAGGGCACTGGTCCTCCCTAGCTGGCACCCCCCTACCCCGAGTCCCTTCCCCTTGAAAGAGCAGAAGTGCCAGGCAGGTCCCATCATGCCATGGGGTTCTTTTTAGAGCCTGCAGAAAATTCAGTCTGGTTCTGCAGTGAGGGGGAGGGTCTGTTCTGGAAGGATCCATATCAGTCAGCATGGGTGCCTGAGGAGAAGAGTGAAGCAGTCTGAGTTTTCATTTTGCCCCTTGTCAGCTGTGTGTCTCTGAGGTGGTATTGTAACATCTCTGAGCCCGTCTTCTGTTAATAGAGAGGAAAGGAACCACTCAGTGCCCTGGCAAGGAGTTCAGGGAATGAAGGGCTCAGCCCAGTTTTCCTTGAGGTCCCACTAAGGTCTCAAAAGTCAAAGGAGACCCTATAACGCGGGTGGCAGCGGTCTGGGTCTGGAGGGGCGGATCTTGGGGTCTGCCTTTCCAGGTGCACAGTGAACAGTGAAGAGGCTCGGTCCTGGCTGCCCCTTGGTTAGTCAACAGGGGTCATCTGTGCTCCCAACAGGGCTTTGAGGCTGTCCAGCCAGTGGAGAAACAGGCCCGCAGGTTTGAGGCCAGAGTCCAGCATCTCCTTGCCCTGCAAATGAAATGGGGATAAAGACAGAACTAGGGGTGTACCGGGGAGAGACACGGGGTGAGGGGCTTAGACCAAGGTCTAGGAGGCTGGGAAAGCGGGGCTTTCCCCCAAGTCTGCCTGGCTCAGGGGCTGGCAGCAGAACAGCTCTCTCAGCCAGAGGCCCGCAGGTGCACAGAACGGGTGGCCAGATGTCTCGGGCTGCGCCGGGCAGGGTCTGTCCACCTAGAAGAAGAGGCTGGTTATGGGAGCCTTCTGGAACCGGTACCGGCTGGGAAGTAGATGGGAAGGGGAAATGAGGAGATGCTCCCCCACCCACCCGTGGAGGTTGGGGAGTGGGGAGGAGGGAAGGGAGAAGGAAGGAACTGGAGAGGAAGAGGAGAGGGACACGAAGTGGGGGAGGGAAAGTAGAAAGCTGAAGGATGAGAGAGAAAAGGGAGAGTTAGGAGAAAGAGCCAGAATAAGAGAGAGATGGAGAGAAAAACAAAGGCGGAGCGAGAGCAAGGTAAAAAAGAGAAGCGGCATGGGGGGGGAGGCAGAGAGAGAGAGAGAGGCAGAGAGAGGCAGAGAGAGAGAGAGAGAGAGAGAGAGGCAGAGAGAGAGAGGCAGAGAGAGAGAGGCAGAGAGGCAGAGAGGCAGAGAGAGAGAGGCAGAGCGGAGCGCAGGCCGAGCCGGCGTGGGGCAGCAGAGGGCGCGGCGGCCGGGCTGAACGCAGCGCGGGGCGCGCGTGGGGCGCAGCGGGCAGAGCGCGGCCGGAGCCCCGGAGCCCCACGCGCCCGCAGCCTGGCGGACAACTGTTGCGGCGGCGCGCGTGGGCAGCTCCGCGCCCCTGCAGGCGGCTCCCGCGGGCGCCGGCTCCCGGCTGCATAGCGAGGAGCGACCGGCGCGGGCACGAGGTGAGCGGGGCGCGGAGCTGCAGGGTCCACGCGCGGCTGCGGGACGCGGGCGGCACGGAGGCGGGGGCTCTGAGGGCGCCGGGGTGGGGCGAGGTGGTGGTCGCCTGGCCGGGGCAACCGTCCGGGAGCGCAACGGGGCCGGGCTGGGAGTGCCGCGGAGCGCGGACGGCTGGGGACCGAGTGCGCGTGGGGCAGGGCTCTGGAGCCGCGCTAGGAGCTGCTTGGCTGCCCGGGGTCCCTGTTCGGTGGCACCGGGGACCCCCCCCCCCCCAGGCTGAGCCGCCGCCACCTCCTTCCAGGGCCGGATCGATAGTGATCCCGCGCCCGGGGCTGAGTGGCCCGGCAGCGGCCTCGGAAAAGCTCATTTGCGCCAGCTGTTGTCATAGCAACGAGACCCCAGCGTCTTCGGGTTCTATTTATTCTAATTATTATTATCATTATTAGTATTAGTATTTCTTATCCAGCCAGAGGGATAAGAAAGGAAAGGGGGCAGCGCGCATCCTGGCGCCTCCAACTGTTCTCTTTGGAAGGAGCAGTGCCAACTGCCTGATGGGCCAAGCGGAGTCTGGTTCTTGCCGGGGTCTCCCATGCTAGGGTTCACGGAGAGATCCCAAAGTGGGCGCTAACTGCCCCAGTCAGACCCCTGGGGCTATGGAGGGACAGGGAACCGGAGTTACATAATGTGTCCCGAGAGTATTTATATGTAAGCATCCTGTTGCCCCCACCCTCCCGACTTTTCTGTGTTTTCTGGTGCCCTGGGTTTGGTGCGTGCTTCTGCTCAGGGAGCCCCAGCCTGGCAAAGGAAGAGAAAAGTGTCTCGCATGGGAAACTACAGAGACCTCTCTTTGTAGCTGTGTGACCTTGAGCGGGGCTCTCAACTCCTCTGAGCCCATCTTTTCTGCTTCTGTTAGATGAAAGGGGAGTGGTCCCCGTCAGCCGAGGCTACTGTAACTTAGGTCATATCGAGAAAGCAAGCCTGGTGAAGTTCCCTTGAGCAGGGATGCTGTGTGAGCCGAGGCGGGTCTCAGGATCTGTTTCTCCCGTCGCTAAGATGCCTTGGTCACTGACACTATGACTCTAAATACTGGCGAGCCTGTGTGTTGGGCTCCACCCAGAACCAGGCAACCCAAAACTTCCCCCCTCTGTCCCTCTTTGTTCTCTTCTTGATTCTAACTACCTAAAGGTGCCTGGGAACCCTTGAGACTACCTCCAGTCGGCTGTTGGGGCTGATTGAAAATGTCCTTTGGAACCAGACTCTGAAACAAGCCTATGGGCCCTGGTATCAACCCAAGCTGGTCAGGGCTTCCTGGAACCTAGCTCTCTCCCCAGTGCTGAGACATCTCTGGGGCAATCTTTCTTTCCTCTACACAGGGCTCGCTGGGCCTCTCCTGGTGGAGGGAGAATCTGGAGAAGAGCTGACTAGAAAGTTCTGCTGCCCAGCACTACCCCCCCCAAGCCTTTGGGTCAAGCTGAGCTGAAAGCATCAGATCAGAATTTCTTTTTTAAAATTCTGTTTTAGTTTAGTTGGAAAATGGTTTCATGGTGTGGCACAGGATGGTCTGGAACTTGTGATGTAGCTCAGGATGGCTTCAAATTCATGGCAATCCTCCTACTTCAGCCTCAGAAAGGCTGGGATTACAGGCAGGAGCCACCACTGCTGGTCTGCCAGGGTGGGTGGAGGTGGGGCACGGTGGGGGGATGGTAGTGTTAACTTCACAGCCACTCAGGGCTCCTGAGCTGACTCAGGCCTCTGTCAGGGTGGTCACAGAAGTGATTGACTGTGCCTAAGAGAGGAACACTTCTAGGAGCTGTCCTGGACTGTCCAACTTGGAGCTTATTGGGGCAGCTGGGCTGAAAGGAGGGGCATCATGGTGTTGGAGCTTGGTGGGGCTGGGGGTGGGGGGCAGTTCTGCTTGCTCAGCCCTTTATGGAGAGAGAAAAGAAAGCGGTTGGGACCTGTCCAAAAGGAAAGCAGCTGAGGGCCACTCCCTGATCACCTGTCATCCATCTGTCCATCCACTGTTCCCTCAATGCCCCTCTTCAGTGGCCTCATGCCTGGGCCTTGCCCTTGATGGCTCTCGAGGAAGCAGCTGAGGAGAGGCCCTGATGAGCCATTTGATCATGAGGCACATGAGGTGGGTACACAGAAGAGGGTGAGGGTGGGAGAGTCATGGACCAGCTAGAAGGGAAGGAGATTGACTCTTTACAGGCAAAGTTGCAGACAGATGGGAGGGGACAGCCCCTCCTTGCCCAGGGAGGGCTGGGAGGTCACACTAGAGATTAAGGAGGGTAGAGGAGACAGCAGAGCAGGGCATAGCAACGGACACCCCTATCTTCAGCCTGGGAGTGGAGATAGGGACTAGGAGGGTCAGGGAGGGAGGACCAAAGCTTCCCAGGTCCTAGGGAGCCCAGAGGACTGGGAAAGGTAGGCAGAGGAAGGAGTGTGCCCTCTAGCACAAGTGCAGCCTTCAGCCGGCCCCTCCCCTGCTGCCTGCTGCCTGGGGCCTAGCTTCTGGGAGTAGGTGGCAGGTGGACTCCAGGCCTGGCTGTGTCAGCTGCCTGTGCCTGCAGGAAGGGACTTCGCTGACACAGACTCTAAGCTGCGCCTGCAGCGATGGGATTCCGAGAGACAGACAGCTTGCAGAAGACCCACTGTACGGACTAAAGTCCAGTACCCTGCTACTGAGGACCAGGCCACATTGCCTAGAACCCAGCCTTTGACCCTGGGAGAGGGAGTTTGACTCTGCAGACAGTGCAGTAACCACTGCGGGGGGGGGGTCTTCTTGCTAGTATTATCCTGTTCACTTTCCTCATGGTAGTCTCAGGATGTGGCTCTTCTTGTGCTTGAAGGGAAGACATCACCTTCCTTCTTGGAATCTCTCTACCTCTGTTACTTCATCCTCCATTGCTATGGCAATCCCTAAGCATGGAACGGACTTTTTTCCCAGCCACTGCCCTATACAGTGGGTTCTAGAAGCTCAGCAGCAGGTGTGAGTGAGGAGGTTGTCCGGCCTGTGCTAGGTCACATTTCTGTGGGGTGTTGTGTATCCCCTGCCCTGTAGGTGCTGCTGTACAAGCCTGGTGGATGAAGTCTCTTTTTCCTCCTCCCAGCAGGCACACCACATTCCAGGGCCCCTTGGTGTAGGTGACACTCGCCTGGGAAGGTGGCAGGGACCATGGGCCTGCTCAGACTTAGCCTATGAAGCTCCATCTAGACACAACCGAGTCCTCATTCAGCATTGGCTGTCTGAACAGGCCACCTCTAACTGGGCCCTGGCTGTCCCAGCCTCCACTGGTCCTGCTGATGTCACACCCATAGACACACACCTTGGTCCACCTGGGACACCTCCTCTCTCCTCTTGAGGATATTCAGTGTCCTTCTCTAGGCATCTTGCCTTAGCCTGTCCCTGGCAGGTTGGGGACACCTTGACCTGGAAAGTGCTGGAGGCACTAACAGCTGTAGTCTGTGAAAACCACTCTCCATAACCTAGTTTGGAGATAGACAGATGTGAACACTGGGACTCTGAGTAGGCAGATGTCCCCAGGAGGTCCTAGGGGGACAAGGTTATCTATCCAGTGATGGTGGGTGTCACTTAGAACCTGTGGCGAGGGGTGCACATGCTCCACAGAGGATGAGCTCTCTCTCTCTCTCTCTCTCTCTCTACACACACACACACACACACACACACACACACACACAGAGGCCAACTCTTGAGAACCACCTCAATAATCCCTCCCCTGGCTGTGCAAACTCATTTATCTGTATTTTCAAGTAAGCCTCAATGAATAGGGCATATGGCCCCCGACGTGTCCTGTATCCTCCTCTTGCCCTCCTGTGGGGCCACTGAACACCCTCAGCTGTCTGAGCAGCTGACTTCAGCAGGCATGGGTACACACATCTTAGAGATAGAGAAATAGTCCTTGCACGGCCCAGATGACACCCGTTTAACAGTGAATTAAGTTCCGTGAGCCCTGGGAGATAAAAAATTATTTTTGTTGTTCACACTTCCCTGGAAAACAAGACCAATCGTGGTCTTTTAAAAGCCAGCTCTGTAATCTGCTTATTCCTGCCTGGCGGCCTCTTAGGAACAGGCAGAGGGAAGGCTGGAGGAGGGACCTGCTTGCCCTGGCTGAGAGCCCTGCACTGGGAAGTGGGGCTGGGAAAGTTCTGTGCCAGGTCCTGAAGCTCCTGGATGCAGGAGGGGCTCAAGATAAAATGTTGTTTTCTTAGACATCAGCACAAATTAAAAGCAGATTCCTTCCAGCATTTCGTCCGTGCTCCCAGGCGTGCTTCAGCAGCGATGGGGACTGCTTCACAGAGGCTTGTTGGGAACCTGCAGCTGGAACCCAGCTGAGAACAAGCAAGCGTAGTTAGTTAGCTTTCATTCATTCCCAGCTCCCAGGGCACCTTGCACACCGCTCTGAGCCAGGCTCGGAGCTGGAGCCACAGAGAGAAAATTTGACCCACTTGCCCTGGGAGAACTGAGGCACTTGAGATGGGCTAGGAGAGCTAGGAGGGAGCTTCCACTGGCTGGCGTCTTGAAGGGAGTGCAGGGGTCCTGTCCAGTGCAGGAGGCAGAAGACATTTCTAGAAGTGGTGTTATATGTCACAGGGGGGCCTGGCCCCAAAGTGACATCTTCAGGTTTGAGTACATTTCCTTTGTTACAATCTAGCCTGACATGAGTCTGTTTCTTAACCCTTTATGCCCATTGTCACCTTTAGACAGCCCGAAGCAGATCTTTGATTCTTTAAGGAGAGCTGAGCCCTGAGAGCAGGAGGGGAGGTGGCCAGTCACAGCCAGATCCGGCACAATCCTGGACTGAGTGTGTTCTGTGAGGGTGGGGAGCAGCATAGAGAATGTTCTTGAAACTCAATACCAAACTGAAGAGCTTCAGACACTGGTTCCTAGTCCTCCCTCCTAGGCTGTGGCAGGAACCGGGCTTCTGGACACGGGTCTAAGGGCTGCCCAAGCCCACTGCTTGCTCGGAGCCCAACTCTCTGCACATTTGTGAGTGTGCAGGCAGGCTTGCATCATCTCTGGGCCTCAGAGGCCAGGCCTCCATCAGCATAGCGGGAAGCCCGCAGACCCAGGGCCTTGTTTGTACCGCTATGATGTTTAGATGGTTCAGGCTTCTGGGAGCAGACTGTGGACGTGGCATTGCTGGGTGTAACTACCTGGAATCAGAGCCCTTTTGGGACTGAGCCCAGCTGCTGAACTGGGGCCTGTCACCAAGGCAACGATCCCTGGGAGTCACGGAGGCTGTACTAGGCTCCATTCTGGACAAGTCTTTCCTCTGCATGCTGTTCACTGGGGGACCTTGGGTAAATTATGGGGCCCTGCCGTCTCAGTTTCCACACCCGCAAAATGGGTGACTGTTTAGAATGCATTTGTTGTTGCCTTCAGTGCCCAGCCAGCTCTCTCAAGAGCTCTACTCTGTGATAGAAAGTCCTGTTACACTGTTGCCATTGCTGTCTCAATTGAGAAGACCTGGAAGAAACAAATCCCATGGTGCCCTTGCAGCAGGGGTATCCACAATGGTAGCCCTCGCTGGAACACCCGGAAAGGAAACCGAAACCCGGGCCATCCCTGCCCCAGCACCGTGGCAACTGCCAAGCAGGGGGTGAAGGGGCAGTGTCCGGCTGGGACTCTGCTCCAGCTCCACTCCTGTCAGCCAGCCAGGAGCCTTGTGCCTCCTCTGAGCTCCAGTGTCTTCAAAGTCAGGTGATCTGGATGAACACAGTGACAGCTGTCACACGGGTAAAGAGAAGATGGCGGCAGAGACAGTAGCGTCCCGAGCACCCGACGGGTTCCATTGATGGCTCCTCTGTCCCACCCCGGCTCTCGCTCTTCTCTGACCCTCAGTTTCCTCTCCTCAGGGTTCTTGTGGGATTTAGGTGAGCCTGGAGCATAGTAAATGCTCAGTGCTCACTGTCCTAGGGTCACATAAACACCACTGAGGCCAGGGCAGGGCTAGCCTTCACCAGGGAGGCCCCTTGCTCCCACCTAAGCCTAGCATGTTGGACAGGTTTGCTGTGACCGAAGGGAGAGAGGGATGATCAAGTGAACGAGGGAGTGGATGAATAAATGAATGAATCATGGTGGGGAAAGCACCTCAGCTTCATGTCAGAGCAGTCCGGGAAACTTCAAAAGCCTTGTGCAGAGATGGCATCTTCCTGGTCTCTCTTCCCACCACTATTTGTTAACTGGGCTGGTGGTCCAACCTGGGACACAGGTCCCTTGGCGTCCCAGCAGTCTGGCCTGCATCTGGACAGAGCCACATTCAGCGTGAACCTCCTTCCCATCGCCTGGGAGTGGCTTCGACTCTTTCCTCATGCAAGAAGCCACCTTATGCTGTCACTGCTCAGGGCCCTGGGAGCAGGGACACTGTGTTTGAAGGGTACCTGCCATCTGTCTGAAAACAAAATCAGAGGAAGAGCCTGGGCTCAGAGCTGTGGCAATGGGAGCATGGAAGATCTGGGCATCCAGGAGCACTGTGGCACAGCAGTGAGTGCCACACAGTTCCCACGCCAGTTACGCTCAAGAGCTCATGGCACAGAGCAAGAAGGGATGGCAGAAGCCAGGGGTCCTGGGCAACCTAGCCAGCTCCCTTGGAGCCTTGATGTCTGGGCAATGCCCCTCCTGACCACAGCTCTAGTCTTTCACTCTGCAAACAGCACAGGCTTGCAGGTTCATGGAAGTCCCAGCAGAGGGTCTCTCTAATGCAGGACTCAGCAGAGCCCAGCCAGCCTCGTTTCCTTCCCCCACCTGCCAGAGGAGAATGCCTTGGTCGGCGGGTGGGGGGAAGGGAGGATGCCGTCCCCCTTGGACCCAATCCTCAGCATAGTGGCCTCCTCTGGTACCCTTTCCCCTCTCTACCCCAGTTCCCTGCTTTGTAAAGGGGGTCCGCATCCGACTGCTGAGGGCACAGGGTCCATTCCTCACCTCTTACCTGAATGCCTGGGACAGCAAGACTGAGTAGCCAGCCCGGGGAAGGGATCTGCCTGTAGGAGAGGTGCAGGACCTTTCTCTGGATGGTTCTGGCTTTGTCTCGGGTGAGAGGTGAGCAAGGCAGGGCTTAACACCCAAGCCTGGTTTCCATGACTAGAATCAGAACAGGGAAGCAGGACTGGGAGGGCTAGCTGTCTTGTGAGTTCTTCCTATCTGACCTTTAGGATTTGCCAAGTAGAGTCAGAGCCTCTGGTGGGGCTGGAAAAGTCACCTGTTCCACCCTGGGACATGACTGCTTTGTGAGGGGATGCACAGATATGGAGCAACTCTGTCTGACAGGTGTGAGAGCATCAAGGAGACCTGCCTGGAGGAGGTGGCACCCCAGGTGCTGGAGGGGCTAGAGAGGCCAAAGGAAAGCAGTAGAGCATTGAAGAATGAGTTTGAGACGCTCTGCACGTTGTGGCCTGGCTATCCCACAGCATCCATGGGAAGCTGAGGGGAGGCAGAGGCCTCCCATTCAGATACAGCATGGAGACTTAGCATGACAGTAAGTGACATGAATGCCACCCCCACCCACTACTGTCCCCAAAACAGACATTACTAATCAACCCATCCTAGCAGGACAGGTGACCCAGTCCTCTATGCAATATGATCTTGTTAGCCCCTGAGAGAGCACGTAGCTACCCTGCCTGCTGTGGGCACTGGGACCACAATGCTAACATAGTCCTTTGTGTCTGTGGCTCAGCTCCACACCTAGAGTGCTCTCCTCGACAAGGGAGTTGGAGGGTGAGGCTTTATGGCCCCAGGGTGCCTGAAGGATCCTGTCCTTCATAGGGAACCAGAGATCTCCCACCAGTGGCATCATGGCATTATGGATCCCTAGGCGAGGAGTCCCTGTGCAGCACAGAACCCTCCCTTCTGGAAGCAGTCCCTCACCTGTCACCTGCAGGTCCCAGGATGAGCCTTGGGTGTCCATCTAAACCCTGGCTAGAAGAGGAGAATGTCACCAGGAGAGAGACCAGCCAAAGGCGTGCGACTTCTCTCCTGAAATCCAAACAATCGGACAATCTGTTCGGGATCGATTTAGAAGCAGCGGAGTGAAAAAAAAAATCAGCAAATACAGTGTGAAAGCTATTTTCTGTCCCTCCGGAGAGGCTGGGAAGCGGCTGGGCTGGAGTTTATTTGTAACCTGGCCAAGGCTAGCCAGGCCTCCCCATCACCACCATGGTGCCCTCCCCGCCCACAGCTGCCTCCTCTACACCCACTTCCAGCTGGACCCCTGGGGGCTCTCCGAGTGGCATCACCCTGCTTCAGCCTCAAGGAGTCAACTGTGGCAGAGTCCACAGAGACAGCTATGGCAGGCCGTGTATTCCTCAGGCGCCTGGGCGGGGGGCAGGGGGGAGGAGGTTGCTCCCAGGAAAAGCATGTTCCTCTCCCCCTCCAATGGGCCAAGGCCCTGAACACCTAGGACCCAGGATGTCACGTGTCGCCAAGACTAGTCTGGCATCCTCAGGTCCTAGGATGGGAGTACACTTCGTAACTGTTCAGCAAATGGTTCTAATCTGAGTGGTGAGTGGAAGGGCAAGGGGAGAGGGGAACAAAGCTGAGGCTTTGACTCAAGTGTCCTGCTCCTGGTGGAGGTGGCACTGAAGCATGATCGGTCCCCACTGCCTCCTCTCTGGGGCCAGGAGGTAGTCCTGGAAGGTTTAGGGCCTTCACATCTGTGGCCACCATGTCTGTGACACCTTCCCAAGCCTGTGTGGCATCCAGCTCTTTATTACCCCACAGCCTGAACCTAAACCACAAGCTAGTTATTTTAAAGTGACATACTGAATACAGAGCAGAAGAGAGTCAGGGAGGGACCAGGCTAGAAAGCTGACACTTCCCAGGTGGCCTCGGAGGCAGTAGGGAGCTGGTGTCTGCAGGTGTCTACAGGCACCTCTGGGCTGTGAGGACAGGACGCTGGTGGTTCAGCCATTTCCTGCTCTTTCTTCAGGGATGGGAGGTGACTTCTGGTGACTGAAACTGGTTGATTCAGGGACTGGCAGCTTTCTCCCCTAAGCCCCATTTTCCCTCTAAAGTCTAGCCAAGAACCAAGGCTCAGGAAGATTCTAGACTGTGGAGATCAGGCAAGCTTAGGTCTAAGTCCCAGGAGCTCAATTGCTGTGTGATCTTAGGCAGGAAAAGCAACTCTCTGGGCTTAGTTTTCTCTTCTGCAAACTGAAACCAGGGGCTCCTCCTCTTTTGAATATTTAAGGTGCCAAGGTTTGTGGAGCTGGGTGCAAAGCTCAGGGCAGTTTAACAGTTTAACCTCTGTTTAGGCTCTGACTGTATGGATTCCAGTCCCTGAGGCAGGGGCTGCTTCCCCAGGTGGCAGTGGAATCAGTGTCAGAGCCTTGAGACCCACCTTGAGCCATGTAGGTAGGGCTGGATTGGCTTGAGGCAATATAGAGACAGCCCTGAGCCAGGAAGTCTGAGACGTGGCTCCAGTGATCCGCCACAGGGTGTGTGTCGGCTGAGAGTGGCAAAGTCTCAGATCAGGTCCATGCCCTCCTCTGAGGCTCATGAGTAGCCCTGGCCGCTCCTTGCCTTTCCTGAGGATGGGTGGGGTTAAAGAGTCACCTTCAAGCCTCCCAAGTCAGGCCAGAGTTGGCGCCCTACTTTAAGGGCTAATTCTTGTGTGCAGGGTCCTTTCTCCCAGGCTGGCTTCACTTTGACCTTGGTGGCGGTACCGCCCTCTGCAGGCATGGGCCTCCCTCTCCCCCACTCCCATGTTCCCCGTGTTGCTGGTTCTGCTTGGGTTTCTGCAGACCAAGCTCTTTCACAAAAGCCTCTGGTGTGACCTCCCCAGCTGAAGAAAGTTCTGAGCCCAAAGTCCCCCAAAGTGGTGCTAATTAGACCTCCAGAGTGGTGTTTACTCAGACATCCACGGAGGCCACAAGGCTGGCAATTTCCTCTCCATAACCAGACACCTTCCTATTGGGAAAGGACAAGTCTCCTGGGGTGGCCCAGGGGGACACGTGGCCCTCTGAGTGTGCTTGATGGAGCTCTGTTCCCCAGATCCCCCACACAGCTGAGCCCCCAAGGTGAGCCTCTGTCCTAATTTGCTTTCTATTGCTGTGAGAACATTGAGCTAAAACAACAGGAAGAAGGAAGAAGAGATGCTCTGTTTGACTCACATATCCTGGGTCACACTCTGTCACCATCACAGAGGGAGGGCAGGGCCGGAACTCAAGGCAGGAACTGAAGTGGAGGCCCCGCAAGACCTCTGCTTGTTGGCTTGTTCATCATGGCTTGCTCATCCTGCTTCGTTATACAACCCAGGACCACCTGCCCGGCAGAGAGCTGGGCCCTCCCACTTCAAGAAAATCATTCAAGAAAATGCATGACCGACATGCCCACGGGCCAACCTGTGGCCTGATGGAGGGGTTTTCTCAACTTAATGTTCCTCTTCCCAGATAACTCTACCTTGTGTCAAATTGAACAGGCACAGCCTCTAAGATAAGTTTCCCCAAGGTAAGCCCCTCAAAACAGACTCCCTAAGTAGGCCTCCCAAGTGAACTCTCTCCACGATAAATGCGCCCAGAGCTGGGTGGGTTGGTGGATGGTCCTTCTGTCATCGCCTCTTGGCTTCTTGGGCAGTGGAGGGAGGGGCAAGCCCAGAGCCCGCAGACAGAAGTGTTGTCTGTGATTAGATCTCTAGTCTCCATCGGGCAGGGATTGAGAGCAGTGAAGGAGGTAGCAGCTAATGGGCTCTCTGCTGTGAGGGGGTCAGAGGAGGGATCCCTGGGGCAGAAGTGTGGTGTCTGACCTAGAAGGAGGTGCAGGCAGAAGAAAGCCCCTGGGAGCTGGGTATCTCCCACTTCTGAGTGAGATATGGTCAGAGGTTTTGTCTGGTCCTGACAGAAGCTCCTAACCAGAGCCAGTGACCCCAGCCACGCATGGATAAGAAGGCATGAGGGACCCACGTGGTAAGCTCAGACAAGACATCTGGGTCTTAGCTGGTGTCTGGTTTGGGGGCATAGGTGGGGGAGTCCTTTACCTACAGACCCCACTCCCCACTGCCCAGTAACCTATCCTGAGGTAAAAGGCAAGTCTGGGGAGATGGCAACCCAAGATAGAGGAGTTTAGGGAGCGAGGGGCCTCAGGATTACAAGCCACTATGGAGAGACTGTTGCCTGCTCAAGTTTGGACTAGTAGGAGCTTACCTGTGCTCACCAAAGGGATCAAGAGCCACTCCTTGCAGCCTGTGGAAAAGCCTAGTCCTCTCCATGACCAGCCATATAGATAATGAGAACAGGTAGGCCTGGTTCATGGAGACCAGTGACAAGGTCAAAGGTCATCTATGGGACTGCTGCCACTGTTGAGAGGACAGTGAAGGCCAGGCTCCTGGTGGCAGCTTTTGTACCAGTTATGGGGAGTGTGAGTGGGGGCTCATTAATCCTGGCCATGGGGGCAGGTGTGTGAGGGGCTACAGTCCTCAGGCTGGCTGAGAAGCTGACCCTGACTGTCAGGGAGGGGGGTTCTGGCATCTCTGTGGCAGTCCTATTTGCATAAATTTGAGGTTGATTGGCCTCGTGCAACTTCACCTAATCACAGCTGACAAGCCTCTGGTGGGAACAGCAGTCGCTGTCAATTAGCCGCCTTGGTGACTTGGTTAGTTATTGTTGGCACTGTCTGCCCTCCCCACACTCCCTTGCTCTCCCTTGCTCCTTTCAGCATGGTCCTCCAAGGATACCCCTGGCTAGGGCAGCTCAACCCTGCAGACACCAGCAGCTGTGACACCAGGAGCTGTTAGCGTGTAGCCTGGTTCCCAGGCAGGACAGGCAACCCAGAGCCTGCGCTTCCAGCCAGCTCCCAGGGGAGGAAGGGCTACTGGGCCAGGGGTGGCCTGAGGGCTTGCAGTCTTGGGCTGATGGTTTGTGCTAATAAAGCTTTATTGAACACAGCATCTGCCTTTCACTAGCTCTGTCTAGAGCCACCTCTTGCCTACAGGGCTGACAGAGACCTCTACACCCACCCTTTAGACCCACCCTCTACAGAAAACTTGCCCCGCCTCTGATCGGACCAGCAGTGTTGGAGCTAGAGCAGTTCTAGGAGCAGCCATGTTGCCTTCCTCACCGCCCCCTTCCTGTTATCTACAACAGCCACCCTCCAGGCTCTGTGATCAGCCATGTTCAGGGGTCTGCTTTCCACACTGAAAAACAAAAACAAAACAAAAACCCTTAAAACAACATAAAACAAGGAAAGGTTATTTTGGCTCATCCTTTTGAACCATCGGCCCTTGGGTGGTTGGCCATCGTGGTAGGAATGTGTGGTAGAGGAAACTCTTTTGCCTCCTGGCTAGGAACAAAGGACAGGAAGAGAAAGAAGAGGGACTGGGGTGCCCCCAGTGGCTGGAAGACTTCTCACTAGGCCCTACCTCTTAAGTGACTACCGCCTCCCAATAGGGCCAAGTAGGAGATAAAACCCTTAGTGCATGGACATTAAACTGTGGCCCCTGAGCACCATCCCATTAGACAGATGAGAACACAGAGGCTGGGAGTGGCCTCATTTATCCAAGGTCCCAAAGCTGGTAAACCACGCTTATTGATATCCCTGGCACACTTCCCTTGTCCCAGAGTGCCACCCAGCCAGCTGGCCAGCCTCTCTTGTCCCTTCCCAGTCTGGATCCAATCAAAGGTCTCTGCTAGGAATAGTGTCCCCTTCAGGCATGTCTTAGAATGACCTACTGGGTCTCCCTTGGGCTGTGGGCATGTGATCCTCAGGAGAACCAATGGGAGCTATTCTTACCCCCCCACCATCTGCAGACCCTGATTTCTGATCCCAGGATCTGTCCATGTGTCTACCCACCTTGGGCTGTAAATTCTTAGAGGGCCAAGAGGGAGACCTATTCCTTCCCCAGCACTGAGAGGAGCTATTTACAGGGAAAGGAACTCCCAAGGAACTGGTTGTGTGTGTGTGTGTGTAGGCCAGAGTTTGACACTGGTATCTTCCTAAATTGCTTTTCCTCCTTTTGTTTTGAGCTGGGGTCACCAGCTGACTCACCTGGTGCTCACTGATTCAGCAGTGCTGGCTGCTGAGTTCTAGGGTCCGCCACCTCGGCCTCCTCAGTGTAGGGATGGCAGACACCACTTCTGCCCAGGGGTGCTGGGGATCCAAAATCAGGTGCTCGCATGACATGACAAAGCACTTTACCCCCGGGCCGTCTCCCCAGCCCCCATTTTGTTTCTCATATAGGACTTTGCTATATTATTGCTCTATATTTTATTTGAGGGACCTAGACCATGGAATCAGATGTGTCGCTGCTCCTGGTTTCTGGCTCTCTCCTAAGGCCGTGTGGTGCCCTCGGTAGCTATCTCTGTTGCTGGTCAGTGATACAGCAAATATCTCTATCTGTCTTCATCAGGGCCAGGAGCCAGCTGCTGTATCCCCCCCCCCAACCACCACCACCATGCTCCCTAGTCTCCCCTGCAGGCTTTGTCATAGCTGGATGTGTTCTGAACAAGTAGATACACGTTTTATAGCTCTCTTCAGCCTTGTAAGAGAGTACCGATCTGAATTCAGCCTTGGGGATGGAAGCGCCTCCCTTGGCTTTGCACAGCTGGGGTGGCCTGGGATGTTAGGTGTGACTGTTCTTTGCTCCAGCAGCTGAGATGGCTCTGGCGTTTGCACATCTTGAGACACATTTTTATCTTTTCTCCTTCGGGCTATTTCCAGGTCTCTCTCTTATAAACAGTGCCACTGAGAGACCATTCTAGAAGTTGGTGCCCCAGGGCCAGCAGGGACTCTGCTCAGCCAAGAAGGGGTGTAGGCCACACCCCTTAGATATGGTATTTGGTGGGTAGAGGGAGAAGGACCCAGGATGTGGTACAGTGAGCCGCCCTGACAGCAACCCCCACCTCCTCCAGTCTTCTCTTGGTTGGCATGCAACTTGTTTCTGCGCTGCCCTACCTCTGTTGAGGAAGAAGAAGAAGATTCTAATGTGGTATCAACTTTGCACCCCCATGGCCCTCAGGAGGCAGTGACAGAAGCAGCCAGGTGGCCCTCATTCAGAAAAGCAAAGGGAGGGACTCAACCAGGGCAGCATGACTCAGAAGTGACAGAGCCGAGACTTGAACCTGTGTTCAGACTGGAGACTGGAGACTCGGAACCCTTCCTGCTCTGTCAGACGCTTTGGTTTAGCTCTCAGCTTTGTCACAAGCTAACTGGGCGCACCCCTGCCCTGTGCCCTTGCTTCTGTCCTGGGAGTCACCATAGCACCCCTCACCTCAAGGATGAGGTAACCTCCCGGCTCCTGCCACCAGGCTCTCATGTGCCCAGGTGCCCCGTGTGGTGCTCAGCCCTCCGAGCTGCCACAGCCCATCTGGATCATGGCTAGATAAGGGCACACAGGCCTCTCCGTGTATGCCGCCTGCCAAGAAGGATAAAAAAGGTTTATCTCTGGCCTGGCTCAGGAGGGTGGATTCCAGGGGCAGCAGGAGGGAGCTCCGGGAGCTGGCCTCCTTTATGGCCGAGCTCTTAATGCCACCCAGAAGCCATGGTATGGGCTGCTGTGGGAATGCCAGCCCCGGAGGAGGGGCAGAGGTGCTGAGCCATGCAGATCTGGTGTAAGGTGGGGCAGCCAGGAGCAGGGTTAATGTAGAAACTGGGGTGCAGGGTGCAGAGTTGTGTTCAGCCTGAAGTATCTCAAAGAGCAGGGAAGGGTGGCTCTCCCTGAAGAGATGACCCTTCAGACCTGCCCATGCCCTAGCTCTTCTACCCCTTGCTGTGTGACTTTGGCCAAGTGCTGACCCTCTCTGTGTCTCAGTGTCCTTATAGCAACAGCTTAGAGTGGAAGGTGGTTAGGAAGAGAGAGAGCTGGGCAAGGGACCAGGGCTGGTGTGTGCTGAGAGCTGCAAGCCTGAGTGGGACCATGGACCAGCAGGACATGACTTCTACTCTGGGCAATGGGCTAAATGATGGGAGATGATGACAGCCATCATGGAATTAGGACAGGAAGGGCCAAGCCACTGTAGAGTCAACAAGGATGACCGGCTCCCTAGTGTTCCTGCCAGCTGTCTGGGCTCTCCTAAGACATCTGTCCTCAGTGTTGATACTATAGCTCGTTACGTCCTGCACACCTCGGGACGGGGATGGTGCAGGTGGGGTCCACACGGTGCCACCTGATTCCTAGCCGTCTCCTCCAAGCCAGGACCCAGAGGGTTCACGTGTGTGCTGTGAAACCTGCGAAACGGCTCTCGGAACCCCGCCACAGCTGGGACGTTTCACGGGGCTGCTTCGGTCTGCTCATCTAAGAACTGGGACTCTCACTGGGTGCTGGAGGACCCCATGGGACAGTGAGCCCAGAGCCTGGCCTGCGGAGAGCATGGTAGGAGGTCACGGGCGACGTGCTCCCAGCCTCTCCAGCCCTGGGAGCTGCTTCCAGCACACACAGGGCGGGTGGGGTGGCGGGCTGGAGGGCTGGAAGCCTCCGTTGCCTATACAAGGCCCGACCCAGCTTCTGGCTGTTCTTGGGGTTTAGGGTTGATGGCAACTAGAGGCAGGAGAGAGGCCAGCAGCTGCAGAGGGATCACAGCCCGTGTATGCAGGGGCTTCCGGCCCCTGCCTCACGGAACTCTTCAAATAGGGTATGTCTCGTGGAAGTTTCCGGAAGAAGGTAAAGGCAGCTGGGCCGCGGGTAGGAGCCTGGGTGTTGAGGGGCAGAAGCCTTGTAGGGATGCACAGACAGTCGGCTCATGGCTTGTGCGTGTCCTAGCTCTGCTGTGTGACACTGAGCTAGTGCTGACCCTCTCTGTGCCTCAGTGCTCTTAAGGCAAGAGCTGGAAAGAGAAGAGCTAGGCCAGAGACTGGGGCCTAGTGTGTGCAGAGAGCTACAGGCCTGAGGAGGGGGTAAGTTGGATGCTCCATGGACCAGCAGGACATGGCAGGGAGATGGGGAATCAGGTTCTGACCCGGGAACGTCTGGAAGGTTGACTGCCGTTAGGAGCCCTGACCCCGGTGACAGCTGGCTTCAGACACATGCACTGTTCCATGAGGTCCCCTCCCTCCCCAGTGCCAGGAATTGTCCTCTGTTCCTCCACACCCACCCAGGAGGCCAGCCCAGTGTTGCTCGGCAGAACACAGGGATAGATCAGGTCCTTTCCAGCCCCTCCCCCTGGTACATAGTAGGTGAACGGTGCAGCCTCTCCGCCTTCACCTCTGTGTCCTTCCCCTAACTCCCGTCCGCTCCTCCCGGGCACCCAGTGTGCAGGCAGTCTCTGTGAGGCACATGGCACCCCCCTGTGCCCAGCGCTCTCACCAGGCCCTGCCAGCCTGCTGTTCCAGCCTCTCCTGCTTTCCTCACCGCGCCCCACTCCCTCACCTTGGGGCCTTTGCACTCCTGGGCTCGCTGCTGTCAGTGTGCTCTCTCATTACAGACTCAGTCCACTCAGCTTCCGGGGCTTTTGACCAGTCTGCCCCCTACCCCGCCACCCCCACCCTGCCCTCGGGATTCCCTTCTGTGCGGGCCCCCTACAGATCGATGGTTCCCAGGCTAGTCTTGCTTGCTCTGTGAAGGGGTGAGCGCATGGGTAGATGAATGAATCAGTGAATCAATGCCTCATCTCCTCCTTGGCCCTTCCCACGTTCCTCAGGATGGGCAGGCTGCACCATTGCAGATAGGAAACGGGCTCAGAGCCCTGGGTCCTGTCCCTGGGGAAGGCCCCCAGCACCAAGGGAGGTTTGGGAAGAGATGGCAGACCACGCTCCAATAGGCAGTGCGCGTGTCCGCCATTCCCACCTGTTACTGTGAGAGACGTTCCTCAAGTCACATCTCTTTCTGAGCCTGGGGTTCCTGAGGCTGGCTCCTCTCCTCTGAGCGGCTGATTGCTGGGAGGCCTGAGGCAGAGGCTGGCCAGACCAGAAGGACCCCAGATCATCTCAGCAGACTCTTCCTTTGCCTGGGGCAGAGGGAGACGGAGGCTCAGTAGAGAGTTGGTGGAGGCCCCAAAAGAGCAGGGAAGAGGGCCTTCAGCGGGCCTGGAGAGCCAGTTAGCCATCTCCTCATGACCTCCCTTCCTCCGGCCTTAGTTTCCTCTCCAATGAAATGGGCTGGCAGTAGGGCCTGCTGAGACATCTGGCAATCGACATGCATAGAACAACTGATAGGTGGGGGTGGGGAGCTCTGGAAAGGGGCAATTGGAGCAGCCCCGGCTAGGCTCAGAGCCTGGGCTCTCGACCCTCTAGAGCCTGGTTGGCTGTGAGGTGAGGAGCAGTCACTGCGGGAAGGGAGCCTTAAATGGGGATAAACTGTTCTCTTGAAGGGAGGGCTTAGGGTGCCGGAGGCGGTAAGCTGCATTCCTCCCCAGTTAGACGCAAGTGTCCGGAGCCTTCTGCCCTCCCTCACCTGACAGGAGTTCCTGGAGAAGATGACATTGTGCACACGGGGACTCTGAGTTTGGTGCCTGTCCCACCAGACCCGGAGCTGAGGTCTCTTGATTGGATGAGGCCGAAGGTTCAGGAGGCTCCTGGCTGAGGGTACTAGTCATCCTCACCACGCCTCTCTTTGGCCCGTTTTTCCCCTCTAGAAGTTTCTAAAGCCTTGCCCATGTCCAGGCAGTGCCAACAGAGTTTCTTCCTACTCCCCGGGGAAATGGATGTTTATTTAGCACCTACTGTGTACAAAATACAGAGGTGAAGTTAAGAGTCCAGGAGACTGCTGGGCTGGGAAGCTGTTTATCAGCCAGCGAGAAAAGCCTAGCAGAGCAGACAGGGAGAGCTGGGGTGGTGTCAGCGTGGTCTTCACACACAAGTTTGTCTGTCGCGGAACACGGAGCCTCTCAGGACCTGTCTGTGAGCAGCTCCCCCTGTGATCTCAGAGGTATTACTAGGTGTGTCTGCTGCCTCGTCAGCTTTAGGCCCTCTGTCTAGTCTTGCTACCCTCCACAAGGTGGGTCCCATGGGTCCCCTGTCACACACCAAGAAACAGACCAGTGAAGCAACTTGCCCTGCCTTCCCCGGCTAGCTCAGTGCCAAGGCTCCGGTTCAGAGCCATCCGCACTGGTGCAGCTGAGTCTGCCCCAGCACCCAGTGTGAGACCCTCCGTAGTTGGGGCTGAGCAGCCTCAGTTCAGCTTGTGGTATGCCACCCTCCAGCTCCTGGCCTCTCTGAGCCTGCATTCAACCAGCTCAGCATGGGTGTATAAGATGCCTACTGTGAGCCACAGCCGCTGCCCCATAAGAGTCAAAGCAAGGTGGGTCTCAACAGGGTAACACGGGACTGGCACCAGCAGGGATAGACCTCTCCTGCCTCTTCCCCCGCCCACGCTGCAGCCACCCCACTCTGGCTAGCAAAGTAAGGGAACCACCTTTGTTCCTCCTACTGCCTGAGACACATCAGAGCTACAAGCTTGGATCTGCTTTCAAACTCAAGTGACGTGTCCCAAGTTCCAGGTACATATCGTTCTAAAAACCAAAACTCAGGCAACCGACATCAGGCTGACTGCTGGGAACAGCCCTGGGAACTTGAGTGACAACTGCCACTTGGGATACGTGAGTGCATGTTTCTTGAGTTGTATGTGAGCTGAGCAGACGTGAGGGCTTATGTGTTGCCTTGATGTGTGTGTCTGAGTGTACATGGGCCCGTGTGCCCATTGGCTGGCCGTGCGGCCTCATATCCTGGTTTCTGATGTACAGACCCAGGTTTGATACTTCTTTCCTGACTCTTTAGCCCCTCCACTGTGAACAGTCTCTGGCACAGACTGGGCTGCTGAGCCGAGGTGAGTGGGGAAGATTCTGAGCCCTGTCCCACCCCAGGTGGGTCCTGCCACCTGCCGCCTGTGTTCCCCTGTTTGTGACTCCCACCTGTTCACACCATTGCTTCCCACAGGACTGTGTGTGAGTCCCCCACAGGACTGTGTGTGAGTCCGTGGAGGGCCTAGGCCTGGTGGGATTCCTTACACGAACACTAACGTCACTACCACTAACAGTGCGGCCCAAGTTGAATCAGTAGCTCGCCACTACTGGTTTAATGCTTGTCCCTACCAGACCCTTCATCCATGGCCATGGGACTTTGTCTCTCAGGTTTGCTTGGCTCCTTATGACAGCTTATCATGTGTTCATGGGACACCATGGCTACTTCAGAGTCAAGGTGACACTGACCTGTGCCACACGGGCAGATTTGATATGGACTCCCCAGAAGGAAGTGCCTGGGCATGAGTAGCTAGAGCCCAGGAAAGACTCTGGGCCTCCACCTGAGGCTACTTGAAAGCTGAGCAGAGCCCCCTCCCCACAACTTTTGCCGTCTTTGTGTGCTTTGGGGACTGGGGTTGACCAGGACTTGTTCCCGTGGCTCCTGCCCGCAAAGGAGCACGCCCTAGCCTCTCATTTCACTTTCAAGACAGGACACAAACCACATGAGCAGCACGGCCCCTGCCACGGACACTTAGGGTGGGACACCATTTTGGGGGTCCCTTGAGGGGCAAGAGTTGGGAAGGAAAGCTGCCAGTGGATTCCAACGCTTGGGCTGCTGGCCTTGGCCGCAGGGCTGAGAGGGTAGCCTGGGGTCGGGAGGCAGTGCCTGCAAAGGTTCAGGGGAGCCACAGGCCCTGGAGGCAGAAAGCTAATCATCAGGTGATGTGGGTGGTGAGGCAGAGCCAAGGCCCCCGCGGAGAGCAAGGTCTTGACCGCTAAGGCTGGTAGTGGTCTGATGGCCCCTGTGGGATGTGGACCATGGCTGCCTGGGAGCTGGGTTGGTGGTGGCTGATGCAGAGAGCAAAAGGCAACGCTGCTGGCCGAAGCCTCGTTCAGGGGCTTCATGCTACAGCAAGAGCCTTGGGGCAGCACAGTGACCGTGTGACTTTGGACAGTTTCTACAAACCCTGTTCTAGGGACCAGAAGACTTAAGGTAGAGGTCACTAGAGGCGTGGCTACAGAAGGCGGCAAAGCCAGGAAGTAGCCCCAGGCATAGCTGCTGGCCTTGAGGGTTCCACCCCCAGGCCTGGTTGACCTTGACCCATTGGGCCTACAGTTCTCAACCTGTGGGTCGCGACCCCTTTGGGAGGGGTTGAATGACCTTTTCACCGGGATTGCCTAAGACTATCTGCATGTCAGATATTTCCATTATGGTTCATAGAAGGAGCAAAATTACAGTTATGAAGTAGCAACGAATATTATAATTTTATGGTCGGGGGTCGCCACAGCGTGAGGAACTGTATTAAAGGGCCACAGCATTAGGAAGGTTGAGGTCCACTTCTTTAAGCCATCAGGACACTCTCCTCACATCCAGCAGGCTAGCATCAGGACTGAGGATAGGTGGTGGCAAGACCCTGAAGTTGCTGAGGATCCAGGCCACCGGCCATTGATGAGGCCCTCCAGTATCTCCCTCTTGTCCCACTGTCCTGTGCTCACCGTGCCCTCGCAGAGCCCTGCTGACAGGGAAAACAGAGCCATTCTTGGCGGTGGGGTCCATCCATCTTACCAAGGTCTGTTTCTCTTCACATGCCCTTCTTCCTCCCCTCCCGGCCTCGCCAAATTCGGTGTTTAAAAATAACCCTGAAATCTTAGAGCAGCAGTCCCCAGCTGACCCGCGGAGAGGGTGGGCCCTGGTGTTGCGTGCCGACCATGATCCTGGACCCTGTCAAACCTCAGCCAGGGAAGTCCCACACCGCTCTCCAGCGACTCGGGTTTTATTGTTGGCGGCAGAGCTACCATCTTAGGCAGTTGACTGGTTTTCAAAGCGCTGGAACACACAGGGATAAATCTGAGATGAGCCGGGCGCCGTGCGCTCCCTGGGAGGCCTCACGGGCCTCTGCTGTTTTGGCACGTGGGGGTAGAAAGCTCTTTGCCTCCTGTCTGGGAGCTGAGTGGCTGTGTGAGATTAGGCAGGTCACTCCACCTCTCTGAGTCTTCGTTTCCTTATTGCTGAACAGGTCTGCAGGTGTTGGGTTGGTACGGGCCTTAGCAGAGATCTAAAGGCGGTGTGCAGAGCAGAGCATGCTCAGTGAAGACCCAGCTAGCGCAAGGCAGTCGCCTCTAGGCAGGACGGAGGAGAGGTAGACCTCCTTCAGTACCTGCGTCTCTCCAGTGGAGCAAAATCCAGCAGATGTCACTTTCTGCATGTTCCAGATAGGGGTATCTGACAGTGCCATGCCCCGGCTCACCAGGGCTTTCTATCCTGGCTGACTGCTCCAGTTCACAGTCAGACTCAGTCACAGGGTCACTGGGATGTGCTCCCTGCTGGCAGGACCTGCTGGGCCACTGGTGAAACTGCTCACAGCTGGCCCCAAGCACAAGGGCACAGGCCACTGTCCCAGAGAGGCCTGAAGAGCTGAAGGACCTGGATTCCCACAGGGTCTGGCAACACTATGCTAAGCCACTGCTTGGGCCTTGCAGTCAGGCCCTAGCCCAGGACTCTTCTGGCCTGACAAGAGGAACACAGAGATGAACCCCCAAAAGTCTAGCTGTGAGCCCCAGGAACATCCCACCCCTACGGCAGTGACTTCCTCCTCTGTGTACTCAGTGCCCAACCCAGGACCTGGTCAGTCCTCGAAGTGCTGGGATGCAGGAGCATAAATCTCAGAGGAGCCAGTGGCATGTACTCCCCAGAAGGCCTCGCAGGCCCTGGGTGCTCTTTGACTATGGGAGGTAGAGTAAGTTCTGAGTGAGTCCATTTTGCCTCCTGTCTCAGTGGCCTGTAGAGGGAGGAAAGCATAGCACGGGCAGTGAGTGAGCACGTTGGTATCAGGAGAGGGTGAGATTTCGAGGGTCTGGATTGAAGGGAAAGTTGAAATCAGGCAGACATCCTGGAGGGGGCAGTACTTTTGTGACTCCAAGATGGCAGGACTCAGACTCACCCCAGCGTAAGTGACAGCCTCAATATCAGCCAGTGTACTGGATATTGCTGGGAGTGGCCACTGAGAGGGAGGGTTGCGGAGGATGCCTCATGGCTCAATTGCTCAAGCCCAGTAGCTCTAGATTCAGTCTCCCTACCCCTTAGTCCTTCCTGGATACAGAGGCAGACATGGGACAGCCCCGCCCCATGGGCCAGAGTTGGGGCTGGGCATCAGGAGCCCCAGCCAGCTTCTCTAGGTCTAGCCTTCTCCAGTGTGAGACCCCCTGGGTGTTGTGGGCATCTCAGGGGTGTTTTCTCCTCGCAGAGCATTTCTTGGAGCTAACCCTGTGGGTTTCCACATGGAAATCCTTTCTTAAATGCTCTCAAAAGCCTTAATCTTTGCTCTTCCTCCCAGGAGGGCCAAGGGCTGGAGGCCAGGCACAGAGCAATTAAGCAGCTTACAGCTCAAGAGGGACTAGAAGGAGGGGGATGGGATACAGAGGCCCTCCCTCAAGGAGCGATGCCACCATCAGCATTCACAGTGCTAAGCTCTGGGACATTTGTCTGATTGCCAAGTTTGCCCTCTCTCTTCTGGCAAACCAAGCTGCCCAAGTTCAGCGTCTCTCTCTCTCTCTCTCTCTCTCTCTCTCTCTCTCTCTCTCTCTCATATATATATATTATACACACATATATACCTATAGACACACATGTATATATGTATGTACGTATACATATATACACAAATACACACACACACACACACATATATATATACTTCAAGGCCAAGTTACTGGGAGAAGATCAGGGCTCCCAGTTCCCACCCTCCAGGTCACCCAGGGGCCCTCAGCTAATTCTAACTCTCTGATCCCTTTGGAGACAGAGTACAGTGTGCTTCCTTGGTGAAACCTGAGTTGCCCTCTGTGACCAGGTGGAGAGTGCCAGAGGGCATGGTGGCCGCCAGCTGGTTTCCGACAGCTGAGCAGAGAGGTCTGGGACAGTGTGGGCTGAGAGGGGCACCCTTTGTGTCTATGGCATAGCCCTGCCCATGCTGACCTATATTTTGGCAGTTCCCTTGGACATTATCCCTTTCTGTCTTTGCTGTGGAGACACCAGAATCATGTGAGGGGGCAGGAGTCTACCCAGGAGATGACAGCCAAGCTGTGGGGAGGAGGGCTCTCCCACACACACTAAGGCTGCCATTACTGAGCTCTAGGTCCCTGTTAACACACATGACCATCCTAGGTTCTTTTCCCTGAGTGAGAGTGAGCTGGATCACTCACTCCATGTTTGTATCTCTGGGTCTGCCTTATTTCACCAAACACAATGGCCAGCAAACTCTTCCACATGGTGGAGTGTTTCAGAGCCTCCTTCCTTTCATTTTTGCAGTACTGGGGATTGAACCCAGGGCCTTGCACATGCTAGGCAAGCACTCTACCACTGGCCTACACCCCCAGCTCACTGTCTTCCTTTTTAAGGCTGAGTAATATTCCACCGTGTGCATCTGTGTGTTTTTGTTCGTTTATCCCCTCGTGTCTGTGGAGACTTGGGTTGCTTTGGCTGCTGTCAGTAAGGGATTGGGGTATGGGTGTGTGAGTACACAGTGGGGCCTCTGCTGTGCTCCCTGCACCAACCCTCCCTTAACCTGTGAGTGACTTCCACATTGAGACACACACACCATCAGGAAAGGCTTCCTTCTCCACTGCTGGCTTTCTCTTTCATTGGCTGTTGGGTCCCTGTGTCCCTCGTGCCTGGAAGGGTGGCCTGACCAGCATCTACTTGCAGAAAGGTTAATGGAAGTCGCCCTGAGAGACACAGCAGGGAGGCAGGGTCCCGAGCCCTGAGGAAGCAGAGGTAGTGGACTTGCCGTCCCCCTCCCCCTGGACACTTCGGATGGTGATCTCACCACCTGAGCCATCCGCGTCCTTTGATTAAGTCTCATTTTGCTGTGAAAAGCGAAGGAGGTGACGGGGCTGCTGGGGGAAGGTCACTCATTCCAGAGAGGAAATTGCATGGAGGTGTTTCCATCCTCCATTCGCCCGCCCCGGCTCCCGCAAGCCCCTGCCGGCTGCTGCCTGTCTGCTGTCCCTCCTCTGCCGGTAACAAAGCAAGTGTCGGGAGACAGTTTCCGAGACTCTCTGTGTCTTACACAGGCAGCGCCGGACGGGTCAATGCCAGCCGGATGATGACCAGTTGTGGCCAGCGGTCCTGGAACGTGCTTGCAGTCTTCTCCTTGCTGTTTCCTGCAGGTAAAAACCTCTGTGGGGGTTCAGTGGCTGGAGGGATAGTGGGGGTCCCTTCCAGGGCAGGGCTGCAGCTGGGACTCTGGTACCTTAGCGTCCTGATGATGTTCCTGGGCCCTCTGATGAGCCGAGGCTGTTGGATGCTGGGAGGGGTGATGGGGCTGCCAGGAGCCTGTACTCACAAGCATTCCCCTAGTTCTGCAAGTCAAAATTAGGCGATGCCAGTCTACCTCTTTGACAGGTGGGAGACTGAAGCTGGAGAATACATCTGGTGGAGGGGTCAGGATTCAGACCCTAGGCACTGGAGCCAGTTCCTGGTATCTATCAGTCAGTCCCTGGGCTGACACCACAGGCAAGCGTAGACTCACAGAAACGAGGCAGTCCGTGCCTCCAAACTAAAGCTGAGCCAAACACAGAGCGCAAAGGTGTCCGTGGCCCTGTCTGCCTGCGTCTCACCCCCTCTCTTCTGTCTCTGTACCATCTGTTTCTTCTTTGATTATTTCCCCACTTTTCTGTGTACCTCTCCTGCGTGTCTCTGTCTGTCTCTTTTATGAAGTCTCTCGCATACTTCTTTCTCAATCGGACGTCTCTCTGTCTCTTTCTGTCTGTTGTGCGTGGGCCTCTCCTCTCTGTACCTCCCCAGACTCTGCCATGTAGTTGCTCGGGACTGGTGTCTCCCTTGCCTCACCCTTTGTTGGGGTGTAGCTCAGAGAGAGACTGTGAAGGGACTGGGGTGGGGACAGGACTCCCAGGAGAGCAGAGACCAAGCTGAGGCCAGAGTCTGGGGCCATTGCCTCCCCAACTGCTCCCCATGAGATGAAAGTCCTGTGCCTTAGCATCCTGAGTGTGAAGACCAAGTCATCTCCTGTCACCACTAAGGACAGGGACTCAGAGAAGGCAAGTGGGTAGTGGTCATACAGCTGATTATCCTTAGATCACCAGAGCTGGGGTTCACCATGCTTCATACAGGTGCCTGGGATGCTGGGACCCATGGGAGCGGGAGGCAGTGAACCTGTACTTGCACTTAGAAATATGTAGAGCTCCGTCGAGCCCCCACCAGAGGGATGCTGATCCTTCCCCAAAGAGGGGAGGAGGCCAGAGGGGCTAAGAGCTCCACCCTCCACCAGAGCATCCACCCAGCAATTCTTGTCCCCTGCCGAGCGCTCCTCTGCCCCTGGGAAAGCAGCAGGGTCTCCTGGTAATTTTCTAAAACAATGGCAGTCCCGGGATGGCTGCGAGGCTGTAAGCTGGGTCCGGGCAGAACCTGCCCCTCTCACCTGTTCCCACAATTGCCTCTCTGCCAAGGCCTGATAGCCTCCTGCTATATATGCTGTGTCTCACGGTCAAGAGGCCAGTCCTAGAGCCAGACTTGGCCTTTCAGCTGGCACTCTAGGTGTCCTGTGTCCAGGTGCCCAGGCTAAGAACACAGAGCCACACGAGCCTGAAGTCATGCAAGGGACACAGGACTTGACTGCTCTCCTCTGCCCCTCAATGTTAGCCCACTCTATGCAGGTGCTTTGGGATAGTGGTCTCCAAGCCTGAGTCCGTGGACACCCCTGGGGCAGAGGCTTGCTGGAATAGATAGAGCCCCCAAACCAGAGCTCTGTGCTGTGGAAGGGCCAAAGAGCCTCCATTCTGGCCAGCATGCTCTGTGAGCCAATGCTCTGAGCCTCACTTTTCTCTCCCGCATGGTGGGAGAGATGGGACTAGGTAGTGTGTCTCCCTGGAGTGTCACACCGAGTGTCCTCTGTGTCCCTGGACAGGCTCTTCTCAAGATCAAGGGTAGGCTGGAGCCTTGAGAGCCATCGCCTCCCACTTGTGTCCATAGAAGGAGGAACTACCCTTCAGGGAAGGGCCTTTGGAGCTAGCCTGGGCGCCATCTCTCAGGGTGCCCGCCCCCTGACAGCTGGCCTGCTGGGGTCCCCCCGCGGTGGTGCTGTGTGGGCTGCAATCTAATAACTTCTCAGCCAACAGCGCTTCTTTTGGGAGCTCTAAGAAGCCAGGGCCTTTGTGCCTGGGAGATGCCTGCGCCAAGAAGCCCCTTTTCAGTGATACAAATTAGATACAGTGAGCCCTTTATGAAGATACTAATTAAGCCAGAGACAGCCGCTCCAGCTTTGCCATTGTTGCTTTGTTCACATTCGGTCCTGTTTATCACCATCAGCTCATCCTGGTTTGCAGCAGAGATAGCAGAATAGGAGGGAGGATCTGGGGCCAGCACAGCCCTCTCACTCTGTGTGGGACCCAGATGGGACTTTGCTCCGGTCTAGGGCAACAGCTTCCAGAATACGAGGCAAAGAGGAGTTGGCACTTTCAATATAGGCGGACCCTAGGTCTTACACCCGTATGTGGCCTGACGCCCAGGGGAGCCTGGGCTCATTGGTGGCTCACAGCCAATCTGCTCTGGAGCAAGCTGAGGGAGTCTGCAGGAGCTGGGTTTGAGTTCTTTGCCATCACCCTGACCGGCTCTGCCAAATCCTCAGTTTCTTTACCTGCAAAGGGACATCACAAATCTGCCTGCTAGGGTGGCCATGTGGATTAAATGAGGAGGCCCGTGGGACACAGAATAGATGCTAGTCAATGACTGCTATGGGCTGAGATGCTGGAGAGGGCCCACCTATGGGTGAACGTCAGCCCAAGCTCCAAGGAGCGCTCAGCTTAGGCAACTAGAATTGTTGTGGCAGGGCTGGGGACCAAGGCTCCAGGGAGGATTTGAGACAGAGGTGAGGCTCTTCCTGGACCCTAAAGACTTCCTAGGGAAGGGAGGGGCTGGCAGGACCCTGGTACAGGCTGCCAGCACCTGTGGGTTGCCAAGGGGACCCTGGCGAGCCTGGTGTTTCTGTATTCCAGTCCTGTCCGCACATTTCCGGGTCTGTGAGCCTTACACAGACCACAAAGGCCGCTACCACTTTGGTTTCCACTGCCCCCGGCTCTCGGACAACAAAACCTTCGTCCTTTGCTGTCACCATAACAACACGGTCTTCAAATACTGCTGCAACGAGACGGAGTTCCAGGCGGTCATGCAGGCGAACCTCACAGCCGGCCCCGAGGGCTACATGCACAAGTGAGTAACACCCCCTCCCCAACTGTTATGACCACAGCCCATCCCTGCCCTGGGGATGCTCAAGACAACATGTACGAGGAGACAGGCCTAGAAGGAGCTTTGCAAAGACTTCAGGCAACCTGGGTTCCGGGCCTGACTGCTCTCTGAGCTTTACTGTTTCCATCTGAGAAACGGGCACAGGGTGCCCACCTGGCAGGTGTCCTGCTGCAGAAGTCTAGTGGGGTCAAATCTGTGAAGCTGGGAATTTACTTGAAACTGTCTGCTGGCTTCATTTATCCAGTTTTCATTCAATAATATTGGTAATAGCATTAACGCAGAGACTGATCCTTGGGAGGTAATTAAAACACGTCAGAATCAGGTCTCCGAAAAGAACTTGCTAGCCCAGCAGCAGGGGGCTGTACTGAGTGGGGCATGGTGGGTCAGAGCAGCACACGCTCCTCTCATTTTACTGTCAAGGTCATTGCATTTCTTGTGTCCTGGCTGTTGGTGAGATTTTGCCATTTTCTGTTACAATTTTGGCGTATTTCTTATTTTTTACAGGAAATCTCTTTATTTGAAGGAAATATACGAATATTTCCCAGTGTGACTTTCACTTTGAGATGCTTTTGATGCATGCTCAACAGTCTCTTGATAACAGGACACCCATTTACTTTTTTGTAGAGTCTAATGTTTGCCCTTATTGAGAAAGGCCTTTCCTTCTAAGATAATTGAGTTACGATAATTGTGTCTTCTATTTCATGTTTCAAATTTTGCCTCCCAATCTGATCTGCTGTTTAGATGAGATTTATTCTGATGTAAGTTTTCTTACAAGAACTGGATTTTATTATTCTTTCCATACAGAAAGTGTCTTAGTTCCTTTTCCCATTGCTGTAATAAGATACCCTGACTAATGCCACCTAAGGGAGAGGGCTTATTTTGGCTCACAGTTCCTGGGAACACAGTCCATTGTGGCGGGAAAAGCATGGCAGAAAGAGAAGGAAGCTGGCTAGTCACATTGTACCTGGGAAGCAGGAGGTGAAGAGGAAGTAGGTCCAGGCTATAAAGCCCATCTGACCCCTGGTAATTCACTTCCTCCAGCAAGGCTCTCTGTCCTAAAGGTTCCACAGCCTTCCCCATCAGCGCCACCTGCTGGGGACCAAGTGTTCAAGTCGGTGAGCCTGTGAGGAACATTTTACCATCAAAACTCCTGTCCCTACTGAACTGTCTGTCTTCTTTCTACCTGCTGTTGAGACATCCAAACTCACCGTATGCTACAATGTGCCACTAATGAATCCCAGGGCAGAGTGTCATAGTTACATGGCTTTTGCTGCTCCGTGTCATATGCTAGTGTCACACTGTGTGAATTGCTGGCTTCTAGCCTGTCTTCGTGTTTCTGTGGTTTAATTGTCCCAGGATCTTTAGCATATGACTTTCAGAATTTGCCTGTGTGCACCCTCCCCATCCCCCATCAGAACAAAACAAAAAATCCAATCAGTATGCTCTACTGTAGTTACTGAATTACAGCTCTACATAAGGAACACCTTTTTGTGATATTTTGTTTCTTTTTCAGTTTTCCCATTGATTCAAATTTTCTAGGTGAGTGTTCTACTACTGAGCTAACCCTAGCCCTTCAAATTTGTAATTTTTTTGATTCTCCTTGTAGGGAAGTAGTGTGTGTTTTCTGCATTTGTTGCTAGCTTGTTCTTTTCACGCTGCTATCAGAAATATCCTCTTTCCCTTTACTCTTCTGACTATAGATGATAAAAATTAGGGATCTTTATTCACGAAATATGTCCTCAGTTTTAGTAACACTTTTTCAACAGATTCTCTCCTGTTTCCAATTATGCCACTTAGAAGCAATAACTCAGTATCCCCCTTCCTTGCTTGTGAGGCAGGAACTCACTGGAGGGCCAAGAATTTGCGTGCAGCCTCTTGTGTTCTGGGGTCACAGGATGGGCCTTGATGCCAGGCTTACTTTCACATTTTCTGGCTTCGGTTTCTTTTTTATTTTTTCCTTTTTTTCTTTTCCAGCTGCATAGGCTAGTATCTCTAAAACGGGTCAACAGTCAGGCATTCTTATCTTCCTTGACATTTTGAGATGCTTCAAATACTTTTCCAGCATACACAGGCTGACTCCTGGAGTTAAAGCATTTTTTCCATGGTAGGGATAATGAGCTAGATGGGAATATTATGGAGTGGCTGCTGATAAAATTCATGGTAGAGCTGGGAGCAGCGGGGCTGAGGAGCCAAGCCTGTAACTCTGTCTGAAGCTGGGACTCTGGGCTTCACTACCAGACTCTGCTCACTCTGGAGAAGGTGCCTCTTTCCTCTGGGTGGGCAGAAGAAGCAGACGTTCTGACTATCATCCAACCTCTCCTCCTCCCACCACGGCCAGCTACTGAGAGCTCCTTTCTCAGATGCACGGTGCTTCCCCTGAATATCCTGCCATCTGCTTGGGCCTCGGAATAATCCTGTGTGTGAAGTAGCTCAGCAAGCCCCGTCCATCACCGCAAGGCTGGAACCAAGCCTGGAATTTGGCCGAAGCCTTTTGTAAGACCACAGGCTAATTCCATGCGGAGGAAGGGTAAGGCCAGGACTGAGGCTGAGACTCCGGGGTTCTACAGGTGCCTGTGAGAGCTAGGCAGAGGCTAGGCCCCACAACCAGACTTCCTCAAGGTCTGGCACCTGGGGTCTGGGAGCCTCCCTTGGAAACCCACAGGTTTCTATAATCTGCTCACACAGGGTTTCCCACAACGCAGGCACAGGGGTCCGGCTGTTGCTGCTGGCTGCCAGTACAAGGGCCTTCCCCCAGAGGGCGTGGGGACAGTCATACTCCAAAGCTTAGCTTGAGGTTTTGTTCCTTGGCCTTCAGAAGTGTTCCTGGGGCACAGCGCCTGTGAGCCTCTGTGCCATCAAGTTGAGCAGGGACTCCCATCCACAGCTAGGACTCATGAAGTCAGTGAGGACCATAACTAGCCTATAGCTCTGGAAGCCCTCTCAGGAACTCTGGAGCATCTTCTGAGAGAGACTGAGCTTAGTGGGAGGGGCCCAGGCAGGGACTGCCCACAAGGCACCTTGATGTCTGAATCTGGTCATTCTTCACTGTGAGATCGCCTAGGCCTGTGCTTTGTAGTACCATCCCCAGCCTCTACCTGCCATATGTCAGAAGCATCCCACATACCCTGCTGACACCAGTGCCCCTTGGCACATGTGGGGTCTGCTGTCCTAGGGCATCCTCCTTGTAAGTCTCTAGCAATCTTTCTGATATCCCCCCTTCCCACAGATGAGATCGTGACCCTCTGAGAATGTGAGGTGAGCCCATACATGTAGCTGGAGCCTGCTCCTCACCACCAAGCCAACACCCCTTCAACCTACAAACCTACAAACAAAGTGGGGTAGACACAGGTGGACAGAAGAGCAGCTCTGGGCAGAGGAGGAAGGGACAGGGATAAGACTGTGTTAGGTCTGGCAATCCAGATGGGCCAGGGCCTCCTAGTCAGGAATGAGGCTTCCCAGCCAGAGGCAGGGCCTCCCAGTTGGTTGGGACCAGAATCCTCTCCTGAAGGCTCTAAGATGCCTTATCACAGAGACAGTCCTCGGGATGAGGCCCCAAGGATCTAATCAGTCTGAAAAAGCCAGAATGTGGCCTGGGAGGGAATCAAGCTCCACTGAGGGGCTGGGGGAGTCCTCTATCCTGCTTCCAGACTCAAGGATTTTGTGGGGGGACCCAGGCCCAGGGAACTGCAGCAGAGCTTAGCTTCCAGGTTGAACCAGTTAGCAGAGGGGGTGACAGGAGGAAGAGTGTTGGGGAGCTGGACATCAGGATGACAACCTGACAGAGGAACAGGAAGATCATTGTACAATGGGCTCACAGTGTAGAGACCACCTATGGCTGCTGTCCTACCCTTTGGGGATTCCAGCCATCCCGGGCCTGGAGTCTCCATCAGCCTCATTGACCCTCTGGGAGGAAGAAAGGAGGAAGAAACATGCTGGTGAGATCTCTTGTCCTAGGTGATGACAAGAGTTGAGGCTGGGGACACAGGAGCCCTTGTTCTGTCATTCCAGCCACATGTCCAGGAAGCTGGGTTTGTCGGAAGCCAGGGAAGCTAGAGACCCACAGTCTCAGGCATGTTCAAACCTGTGGGGGCCCAGCCAGATGGTTCAGGCCACCTGTGACCCCAGAGGGCCCTGCTTAGTGTGCAGGCTCCTCCTTCTCCACCGTGAGTCAGCAGGAGGTGGGCTGGTGACCTAGCCGAAGCTGCATCTCTTCACCGACTTATTTATTTGCATTCTTTTGGATGAACAGCATGGCGGTTCTGGCTGCCTGATGGAAAGGCAAGCCACGGAACGAAAGGAGGCTGCTTTGCCAATTCCACCACCGCAGCAAGATGCCTGATTCCAGCCATGCAGGCAGCCAAGGGCCAAAGGAGGGCCAGCCAGGCACCCTGCACCCCTCCCAGGCAGGCCTTGCCCCCCACAAGTCAGGGGAAATTTTTGTTCAGATCTGCAGGAGAGAGTGATCAGTTCTCTCTCTTTGTCTCTCTCTCTCTCTGTGTCTGTCTCTCTGTCTCTCTTTGTCTCTCTCTTTACCTATCTCTCTCTGGCTCTTTCTGTGTGTCTCTGTGTCTCTCTGTCTATTTCTGTGTGTCTCTGTGCCTCTGTCTCTCCCTGTCTGTCTCTGTGTCTCTGTCTCTCTATGTCTCTGTGTGTCTGTCTCTCTGTCTCTCTTTGTCTCTCTCTTTACCTATCTCTCTCTGGCTCTTTCTGTGTGTCTCTGTGTCTCCCTGTCTATTTCTGTCTGTCTCTGTGTCTCTGTTTCTCTATGTCTCTGTCTGTCTCTCTCTGGCTCTTTCTGTATGTCGTTGTGTCTCTGTTTCTCTCTCTCTCTGTCTCTCTCCAAGGAAAGGATGTCATGGGGTGCTTGGACTGAGGGTCCTGCAGGTGTGGGGATGGCTTCTCCAGGAAGAGAACAGCTGTCGCTCCTGGGCCTCAGAAGAGAGTCATGGCCTCTTCTTCCTGGGCTCTGCCAAAGCATTCCTTTCTCAGTGGCCACGGGCAGCGAAACTCCTGCAGTGAGGAGTTGTCGGAGTCCCAGCACCCTGCTTGCCCCTTGTGGCCTCCCCAGTGGCCTCTTGGCATCTTAAAGCATGCTTTGAACTCTGAATCAGAGTAGGGTGGGAGTCACTGAGTCTCTTTACCCAATCCACAGTCCTGCCAAGGCTTGTCAGGTGTTAAACCTCCTCATACACTATCATCCTCGGGAAGACCTTCTGGAACCATCGTGATTTCTTGCCTGAACACCCCTCCCCACAAATAGTCACCCCTCCTAGGACTTCCCTGCCATCCACACAAAGTGATCGCGTGTGAACAGGCCCGACTGCCGGGGCTGGGACCCAGAGAGGGTGGAGTGTGCCCGAGACCACACAGCACACAAGGCCACAGCAGCATCCGCCCAGCTGTCACCTGGGCCCGGCTGCACCCAGCTGACATCCTCCCGGGACACTTGTGGCTGTGCAGTGGTGCAGTGGTCTCCATCTAGGGCTGGACGACCTGTGGCGGGAAGCGGCAGTGAAGAAATCACATGTGGCAGTTCGTGACTCCAGATAGGAATGGCCGTGGCACCTCTGCTCGCGTGGCTCTACCCAGTGCCGTCCCCGTCATGCATCCCAGCCGTGGGCAGAGACGTCTGTAGGTTTGTTCAGAGACTGAGTCTGGGTGCCCTGCTGGGTCCATGCGTGCAACATGCTGCTTCCTGACCTCGTGGTGACAAGCCTATGAGCAGAGGGGCCAGAAGAAACAGCAGCTGACCCCACTGGGACATCCCCCCTGGCAAGAAAAAGGGCTGTTTTGATAGCAGTGAGCTCCACCTCCCAGGTTACAAAACCCAAGGCTCAGGCCTGTGCCACCCATGACTGTACCAGCCAACCTCTGTCTTGCTGTGTGACCTTAGGCAAGTTACTGTGTCTATCTGGTGCTAGACCTGTTGAGTGCTTCTTCTGTGGTTTTTATTTGTATAGAGACAGGGGCTCATTCTGTAGCCCAGGCTAGCCCATGAACTTTGTGTCTCAGCCTCTCAAGTGCTGGGACCACAGTGTGTGCCATCATACCTGGCTTTCTCTGTGCTTCACATAGCCTACCCTGATTGGCTTCTTCTCTGTTTTGTTTTGTTTGAGACAGGGTCTCGTATAGCCCAGGCTAACTACCAATTCTCTATGTAGCTGAGGAAGACCTTGAAGACCTAATTGTTTTGCCTCCACCTTCTAAGCGCTGAGATTACAGGCGTGTGCCAGTGGCTCCCACCTGCTGAGCCCATGTCTCTCTCCAGTGGAAGGCTGACAGGGCCTCTACCACAGTGTCCACTTTATGAATGAACTCTGCAGAGGGCTTTTCCCATTCACACCCAGCCAACCACCCACCGAGCAGGGCCAGTGATCTTCCTGCTCTGACTGATTAGCTGCACCATTGCTCCATGACTTCCGGGTGAGGACGGGGATTTCCATCCCGGGCCAGTCTGCAGCTTCAGCTGTCTGCTGCCGGCTGCTGGGCTGCTGACGTCGCTGCTCTGTTCTACAGACACACTGAGCTTCCTCCAGCGGGAAGGTTCTATTGTCGCTTTGGAAACCCGAAGGAAGCTGACTCACACAGACCCACACACGGCGCCTGCCACTGTCTGAGGCTGGGCGGTCACGGATGCCCCACCCCAGCCTCTGACTTTTATCTTCTCCCTCCACGCAGGCGTGGCCAAGCCCCGGCATCTGGATGCAGTCAATTTCCAGATTGCATATTTCAAATTACATTTTAAAAATTAAAGACTCGAGTCCTTGCAGCTGGCAGGCCTTGGAGAGCATGTCCTGGGGGCTGCAAGCTGCTGTGGAGAGGACTGTGGTTCAGGCACCCCACCTGCCACACGCAGGACATGTTCCCTGTAGACAGCACCTTCTATAGTAGTGGAGATGAACAGGCAAGTGGGGATACCATTCTGCTGCAGAGGCCTAAGGTCAAGCCATGCATACTCACAGGACAGTGACCTTTCGTTAGGCTGGATGCTCAGGGGAGAGGGGACAGGACTTGTTCTTAGTTTCTGGTACAAATGGAGCCAGGATGAGAGAGTACAGAAGCCAGAGACTTCTCTGTTTTAGATTAACCTTGTGATTTCCCAGGATTCAGCAGTCTGAGGTTGCATGGACCTGGTTCCAAACTCCTGGCCCGGGATGGAAATCCCCATCCCCACCCAGAAGTCATGGAGCAATGGTCCAGCCTATCAGTCAGAGCAGGGAGATCCCTGGCCGGCTGGATGGATGGGTTGGCTAGGCAGGGTTAGGAACAGCCCTCTGCAGAGTCCATTCTTAAAACAGGAACACAGAGCACACTGTGGAAAAGGCCCTGCCAGCCTTCTTATGGAGACACGGGCTCAGCAGGTTGACAGCCACTGGGACCTACATTCAGCTCTTCAAAATTCGTTTTCCACAGTCTTAGGGAGGTATGCCTCAGTTTCCATTCTGTGAAACAGGCATGACTTAGTCACTGTGCAGTGGTGGCATGTGGTGTTCCCTATGGGGCTCATCTGTAAAATGAGGTCATCACTCTGAGCTCAGGGGACGCGGCACAAGGTCAGAACTGCCAGTGTCCCTGTTCACCATTGGTGGCATTCATGTAAGTATAACACCTGATCAGTATCATAACCGCCCAGGTCTTGCCATCCCCAGTTCCCACCAAGTCAGCACCTCAACCCTGTGCTGTGCATACAAGGACAAGTTTGATCCGAACCTTCCCTCCGGGAGTCCCTAGTCTCACAGGGCAACAGTCTTACAAATGAAAGCAGGATACAGGGTGACCTGAGGCCTGGTGATATTGGGGCCCACACGAAGCTCAAGGAGGCTCCCTGATAGCCAAGCTGGGACCCAGCACCAGGGCCTACTGGGTGCACATGAGGCAGGGGGTTGAATCCAGCAGAAGTGCATCACAGATGGGGTGGCTCGGTCCCCAAGTCATGGGTAGCCCCCTCTGGAGCTGCTTATGTTAGACTTGGCCCAGGTGCTCTGCCGAATTCAAGTCCCCCTACTGTGTCACAGCTGGGGGAGCCTAGAGAAGACCCTCAGAGGTACCCCTCCCTGCCCAACTTCTATCTTAGACATGGCAGGCCTGTTTTCTTCCATCTTAGCACTGTGCACAGCAGAGGGTCTTATTAACCCGCACTCGCCCTGCACTCACTTTCAGAGTGTTCCTAGCTCCAGGCAGGGCTACCACCCAGCTTGCTCTGGATGCCAAGCAGCATCTGCAGAGAACCGCCCTGCTCCCTCCCCGCCTCCTCAGCCCCCAGGCTGCTGCCATGGGAACCACCAGGAACAGCCTGGTTCTCAGAGCCTTGCCATGGGGGCTGCAAGAGAGAGAAATCTGGGGAGAGCTGGGTGCCTGGGACCAGAGCCCACCTGGACTTCTGCCTCCCGTGAGACTCCAGCCTGTGAGGGCTGAGTTGGGCTCTTGGCCTTTTTCCTCTGGCAGGCATTCTCTGCTGTGCCCTGACACTTCCAGAGAAAGCTGGTGTCCATTAATAAAAGGCCCAGGGCTTGGTTGTCTGTCATTCACACCTTTTCATGGTAGTAGTTGGGTGGGAGATGGGGTTGCAGGACGGAGCTAAGACTTCAGTGTTTAGGATTTCCTGGGTACTGAGCCTAAGTACTGAGTTGTGCTGAGTCCTGAGCACCTGTCTTGAGACTGCCAAGCTTCATGTGCACAGCATGTCAGAGCCTCACCATTAGCGCCTCCCCCCTCACACACACACTGACTGGACTCCCAAGGGAAGTCTTCAGTTCAGGAACTTGGCCAGCAGGGAAACATTGCTCCGAGTGGAGAATGTAAAGGGCTTTCTGGCTCTGCTTCCGTCCTGGCAGGGCTGGCCAGGGAATAGCCACCATCTCGCCAGCACAGGCCACAGCTAGTGAACTAGTGGTCAGGCTTGGAAGATGCAGAGCCAGGAATCTAAATTGAGGAGAGACTTCTGGCTGTACCCTATAGCCCCGGAGACGGGCATGGTTTCTTGTAGATCACCCAGCAGACAGAGGAGTCCAGGCCAAAGCTTCCAACTCAGGCAGGCAGGAACCTAGTTCCAGACAGGGTCTGCAGGGGCTGAGGCACTTAAGGGTCCTATCTGGACAGAGCCACGGGTCCCCTGGAGTGGAGGTATCCAGCTTGCCTCCTCTGAGCTTCTTCTTAACACCCCGGCTGGCCCCCGGCCACTCAAGCAGGTGCCCACCATAGGCAACACACTGAGTGGATGTCACTTGAGTCATTAATAACACAATCCCTTTAATCTGCCCCAGCCCCTGGCTGGTGCTATCAGGAGCTCAGCAGCCCAGCTACAGTGGCAAACCTGGAGCCAGCCCACCCTAGGGAACTAAGACCCCAACCTGGGGGAGGGGACATTAGGGAGACAGACATGCCAGGTGATAGAGGCCAGAAGAGAAAACTGTGCTAATGAAGCTTGGAGGGCTGGAAGAATCTCAAGTGGAGGTACTGTGAACGTTTAGGCAGGGGGACAGGGTTGGGGATGTGGGTAAGCTGCCTGGCAGAGGATGTGCGTGGGCTCTTGTATGCATGTGCAAAGGCCCTGGGCTGGGAATGGCCAGATGTGGGCTTCAGTGCCCAACCAACTTGTAAAGAGACAACAGGGCTTACAATGGCCTGGAAGCATTTGAGGTTCTAAATCCTAAGAACTCTTGCCACCTCCACTGGGAGACTGCAGTCTCTGTGGGGGAAATGTTGTGGGAATGGAGGGTGATGGAGAGGCCAGGGATGTGGCTTGGCTAGTAGAGTATTTTCCCAGCATGCACCAAGCCCCCAGTTCTATTCCCATCACCACACAAACCAAACACTTGTCATCCCAACACTCTGGAAATGGAGGCAGGCAGATAGAAATTCAAGATTATCCTTGGCTACGTAACAAGCTCAAGGCCAGCCTGGGCTACACAAGGTTCTATCTTTAAAAAATAAAAAGTCACAGAGATTAAGATGCTCCTATGGTCAGAATAAAAGGACCTTAGCAAGGGCGGGTGCCAAACTGCTATGGGAGTCATAGACAACATGGGAATTGTGCAGAGAGCCTAGAGGACCCCTGCAGACGGTGGGTACCATGGGGTTCTGAGGCATATGGGGTACAACTTGGCTTAGTGTGCCCCAATGCCATGGCAGGCCTCCGGCATCTGCCCTTGAGAATGAAGCCAGGAGGGATGGAACAGGAGGGTCCTGGGGTAGTTGTGATATGCACAAAGCCAGCAGAGAGCCAGGCACCCCAATATCCTGCTTAGAATGCTCAGAGCTCTCGCAGAGAGCTTGTTTGGTAGGACCCAGGGAGCCTCACCTAGAGCACAGGGCAGGTCCAGAGCAGTGGACACTGGGGTGCAAGGGGGATCAGGCAGGTGATGGGCACTGGGGTGCCAGGAGAACAGGCAGGTGTTGGGCACGGGGGGTGAGGGGACTAGTGCCTGTAGTGTTTGTTTGCCAACCTGTGGTCAATGCTGGCAAATAGGGTCGATGCTTCTGGGAGCCTGGCTCAGTCTCCGCTTCTCCTTCCCCAGCAATTACACAGCCCTCTTGGGAGTGTGGATCTACGGCTTCTTCGTGCTCACGCTGCTGGTCCTGGATCTTCTCTATTATTCCGCCATGAACTACGACATTTGCAAGGTTTACCTGACCCGGTGGGGCATCCACGGACGGTGGATGAAACAGGACCCCCGGCGGTGGGGGAACCCTGTTCGAGCCCCTCGGCCAGGACAGCCGGCCCCGCAGCCACAGCCTCCGCCTGGTGCCCTGCTGCAAGCCCCACAGGCCACGCACACGCTTCGGGGAGATACACACAGCCCACCCCTGATGGCCTTCCAGAGCTCATCTGCTTGGTGAGTGTTTGTGACAACAGCCTAAGTGGACGTGGCTTTGTTACTGGTCCCATGTTTGGATCATGGGTGACCGGGCTATTTGCTGTCCTTACTGTTTGCCAAGGAAGACTTGAAACCACTCATGGCAACACAGGGGTGTCTAGAGGAGAAGCCAAAAAGACAGGTTGTCACTTGAGTTTCCTAGCTGTTGGCTGTCGTCTCTGCCCTACTCAAGTTTGATGGTGATGGTGGCAGGGGCACAACTGCCTTGAGCTGAGGATGTTGAAAGCAGGTGTCTCCTGAGGCCAACCAGCCCAAGGGTAGAAACAGGCATGGCCTGCTCCTTGGCCCAGGGTCATGGGTGGGCAGAGTCTGGGGCCTGAGCAGTAGTCATGGTAATCAGACTCTGGGCTAGCATCCTTAGAAGTTGCAGCCCAGAAACCAGACTACAGTCTTGATCATCTTGATCATCTTGAGCCCTCTTGCAGGTGACCTGCACCTCCCAGCACAGTGACCACTGGGCTCTGCAGGCCACTGGCCAGCACAAGCCTGGTTCTGCTGCTTCCCAGTGCTACAGCTTCAGACTGTTATGTCACTCTTTGGCCTTCTGGTCCCTGTGAGAAGCCAGGGCTGTGTATCCCTCCTTGAGTATTCTGGCGGTGCCTGGCACATAGTAGGCATGCAGTAAACCTTTGATGTTTCTCCTTGGAGGTACAGGCAAGCTTATTAGCCACTGCTGGAGCAACTCCCAGGTAGTGACCTTTTCAATAATGAATGGCATGAATAATTAATCAGGTGCACTTACAGCCTCTTGTGCTTATGGACCGAGAAACTGCCTGTCTATCATGCGGGAGACAGACGTTGTCTGTCTTCCCTTGGATGGGCCCTGGGCTGGTTCCTGTGGTAGGAGGTGAGGACGTGGAGAACCGTCATTCAGGTGGAGAGCAAGTCCCAGAGCCAGGGAAAGCTAGACAGTAAGTGGTCTGTTATCTGCGCCCAATGGCGGGGCTTCCCGAAGTGTACACCTCACATCTGTGTCACGGAACACTCAGAGTCCATTGGCCCACTGGTGGGAGTGCCTATGGGCACCCTGGTCTGAGGACTGCTAGGAAACACCTTGGTGTGGCCACGTTTTGGGTAGAATGGGTCTCCCCCACTCCCTCCTTTGGAGTCCCCACCTGCTGGCCAAGAGGGCAATGAGGATTCTTAGTGTTCTACACTTGCTGCTGGGGTATTTGCCTGCCTGGAGGCCATGGTACCTGGAGATGTGCTGAGTCCCCACCTCTCTCCCAATGTCCCTGGCTTACAGCTGTGAGCTCTGTGCCCGTCTCAGTGTTCCCCCTGCCGACACTGATTTTCACCAACATGAACATATTGTGCACTGACTGTATGCCAAGCGCCATGCTGCACCTTTGGGATACAGGTGTGGAGAAGGTGGCAGGGTGGGCCCAGAACTTGGGATTGTACAAAAGCTAGAGACTATGGAGTCTGAGGGAAGGTGTCTGCCCTGCCATGTGAGACATTGATGTGTTACCTCTTTCTTTGCCTCCCCAAGGTCCCCTGGAGACTAGAGGGGCAGGGTGCAGGGCTATGGCAGACATCTGAGCTCAGCTCGGGGCTTCTCCCTCTACATTCTGACTTGTGTAGAAGGCCTCAGCATTTTGGCTGTCCAGTTCTCTGGCTACTCTGGTACAAAGCCTCCCCTGGCCAGGGCACAAAGCCTTTAGCAGAGGAGCCAGGTCACCAAGAGGGTGATGGTGACAGACCCATATGTCACCTTCCCCCTAGGGAGGCTTTCCATAAGCTAAGCTGGCCAGTAGATCTGGGGCTTCTAGAGGAGACTGAGGCATGAGGCCAGGTAGTCAGCTGGGCAGGGCAGGTCAAAGGCTCCTGCAAGGTGGAGATCCAGGCAGCTGTATGTGGTCTCAGCTGCCCAGGCTCTAGGGTGTCCCTGCCCTGCTATAGGGGAGAGAGGGGGAAGCTGCACCACCAGGCCCCTGGCTCCGAGCTGGGGTTTGATGAGTGACAAGCCTTGGGCAGCCCCTAAACTGCCACTTCTGCGGTGATGCTGGAGACTCTGGGGGCTGTGGCATAGCTCTGGTCCCTCGGGCCCTGTGAACACTCACTCCATGCACCTCCCTCTTGAGCTGTGCATCTGCCTGGCTGAAGGCAGAAACCAGGTGCCAAATTAAACAGCCGGGCATGTGGAACTCAGCCAGCTGTCCTGTCCCATGTCTCTGGGAGTAAGCTGGAGACTCGCCGTCTTTATTAAATTATACAGAGGAAGTTTTGTTCAGATTCTCAGACTCCATCTCTGGTCGGGTGGCTTGAGACTCATCTCTCCGAGGTCCCAGTGCCCTCCACATCTTGAATCTCTCTTTACTCTCCCTGGGACTCTGCCCTTCTTCAGGAGACGCACGCCAGCCTCCTCCTTGGCTGCAGATTGTGGTGGCTGCTGTCTCCAGACCACCGGCCTACCCAGGCTCCTAGGTTTCCTCTCTGGCCCCGTACCCTGCTGATAGTCCCAGCGGCTTGCTTTGCTGTCTCTGTCACACCACGGTTCAGGGCAGTTCCAGGCTCTCAGCTCATGTTGGGGCTGCCTGTGACTCATAGCAAATGCTCAATGAGTCTGCGCTGGCAGTGCAGCAGGTCAGCCAGTGCACGTGCACACACAGGGTCTGGCTGAGCTTGGTCACCCTCAGCCTGCACCACTTTGAGGAAGCTGCTGGTGCCCTGAAGCTCAGCACATCTGCCTCTGCATCTTGCCTGTCCTGTGACAGGTAGGGAGGGGTCAGTTGTCGTGTTGGTCACTGGCAGGGTCACTGGAGGGGTCAGTTGTCCTTGCTGTCACTGGCACATATCTGGGAAAAGATGCACGAGAGAGTGCGCACACACACACCTCCCCAGCTCCACGGGGCATTTGGCATCGAGCTCATCAGAATCTCAAAGCTGAGTTGTCCTCCCTTGACAGATGGGGAAACTGAGACGCATACAGTGTGGGCTATGTGGGTGCTGAAAGCAGAGCTGGAACACAGGTGACTCAGGGAGCTGCATCACCAAAGAGCCCACTCAAGGATGTGTGATGGCTCCCAAAGCTCCCTGGAGCTCCCTGTGCCCCTCACAGTTAGCTCCACCGAGGAATCTCCTCTCCCCGGGGCTGTTCTCCATTCTCTCACCTCCCCTGCTAGTCTCACGACTTCTCTGTTACCTCCTCTTCCTCCAGGAGCGCACACTTTAAACATCTGCATGGCCGATCTGTTGGGTTCCCTGCCCAACACCCTACCTATGTCTATAGACAAGGAAACTGAGGTGCATAGCAATCGGGTAACAGGCCCTGGGTCACCCAGCAAGTCAGCGGAATGCTTGGCTGGCTGTCCACCTGCTCTGGCCCACACCGAGGCTGCAGCCTCCTGCCTGTCTCCCTGTCCTTCCCTTTATCCCTCACAGCAGACTGAACCTTTCTAAAACATAAATCAAAACCAACTAAAGCCATCAAAATCCTCTTCACTTGCTCACCCAGCACAGCGGCCTCCCTGACAGTGCCCCAGGACTCAGCAGCTGCCACTCCTGACCCAACAAGTGCCCAACCTGTGGGGCTGACTCCCCTCCTTCCACCAGCTGCCTGCCCAAAGTCTCTCCCGGAGAGGCTGTCTTCATCCCTCCCACACGCCTCCCCCACACCCCCCACACCATCACACTCGCCTCCCTGTATACTCTTTTGGTCCCCTTGATGTGTTACCACCACCTGGCAGTGCGTCTGGTTCCATGTTTGGTGTCTGTCTGTCTGTCGTCTGTCTGTCCCACTGAGAGAGAGCCTGGGAAAGCTGGACTCTGTGGCGCTCCAGCATTGAGAACAAGCACCTAGCTCATGGTAGGTGCTCAGCAAACACACGCTGAGTGAATGCCCTGTGTTGCTGGTGCGTTGAAGGCTCCCCGTGAAGGTCAGCCCAGTGAATGTATCACAGAGTGAACAAGTGTTCCCCACTGACAGAGGCTGCAGAGCTGTGCAGCTCCTATAGCTGGGGCCATGGGATCTCTCTAGAGGCCCTGCAGCATGAGTGTCCTGAGTTCTAAGAAACTGAGGCCGGGGAGAACCACAGAGACAAGACATGGAATTCAGGGTGGCTGATGTTAGAGCCTGTGTTCTGGGAATGTAGGTCCTGCCTTCCCTTCCCTACTGGGACGACTCCTGAGACACACCTGGGACACCTGGCCCAGGATAGGTGTGCCACCAGCTGGAGATTTGGGATTCTCTAAGTGGACCTCATCCATTCCTAGAAGGGCTCTGAGTGTCCTCAAAAACACAGGAAGCCTTGGACTCCAAGTAGCCCCATAAGAAACCCTCTCTGGCCTGGGAGCAGCTGTGATCTGAGCTTGGCCTGAGCTCCTGCTATTCCAGCTCCTTCCCGAAGACCAAAGAGACCTTATTGATTGGCCAGGTCCATGCTTGGCCCAGGGTCTTGGGTTTCCTTTCTCTTATACCAGCACCAAGGTTTTTTCCAGCATTCAAGGTCCTGGCAGAAGGTCCCTTGCCTGCCCACCCACCTGTCCACTCACCTGCCCACCTGCTCACTCACCTGCCCACTCACCTGCTCACCCACCTGCCTGTCCACCTGCCTGCCCACCCGCCTGTCCACCCACCTGCCCACCCACCTGCCTGCCCACCCACCTGTCCACCTGCCTGCCCACCCGCCTGTCCACCCACCTGCCCACCTACCTGCTCACCCACCTGCCTGCCCACCCATCTGTCCACCTGCCTGCCCACCCACCTGCCTGCCCACCCACCTGTCCACCTGCCTGCCCACCCACCTGCCTGCCCACCCACCTGTCCACCTGCCTGCCCACCCGCTTGTCCACCTGCCTGCCCACCCGCCTGTCCACCTGCCTGCCCACCCGCCTGTCCACCTGCCTGCCCACCCGCCTGTCCACCTGCCTGCCCACCCGCCTCTCCACCCACCTGCCCACCCACCTGCCTGCCCACCTGCCTGCCCACCCGCCTCTCCACCCACCTGCCCACTCACCTGCTCACCCACCTGCCTGCCCACCTGCCTGCCCACCCGCCTGTCCACCCGCCTGCCCATCCACCTGTCCACCTGCCCGCCCACCTGCCTGTCCACCCACCTGCCCACCCACCTGCCTGCCCACCCACCTGCCCACCCGCCTCTCCACCCACCTGCCCACCCACCTGCCCACCCACCAGCTCACCCACCTGCTGCCCACCTGCCTGCCCACCCGCCTGTCCACCCACCTGCCCACCCACCTGCTCACCCACCTGCCTGCCCACCTGTCTGCCCACTGCCCACCCACCTGCCCACCTGCCCACCCACCTGCCTACCTGCTCACCCACCTGCTTACCTACCTGCCCTTTACCTGCCCTCTGGTCTGTCTTCCAGCAATACCGTCTCCACCACGGGAGGCTGGGGCAATGCAGCCATGCAGCACCCATTCTTATTTCCGGTCAGCTTAATTCTCACGTCTCCTGGTCAGACTAGGAAACTTACAGGGCTGAGAGGAGCTGTTTCAGAATTGGACATGGGTTCATACCCACCCACCTCTCAGGGCCAGTGGGAAACCTCAGGCCAATCATTGAGCATCTTGGAGCCTCTGTGTTTTCGTATGTGAAAGGGGTACAAACCAGATCACCTTGTAGATTCCTAGCAAGGACTCCAATGGTCCAGGAAAGGCCAGTTCCTCATTGAACATGAATTTTTATTACTACTGTTACTTAATTAGTAAATGATGGGGAGGGGACACCTGGCTGCTGTTTTGTTTCTTGCTGTGCCCTGTGCCTGCTTTTTGCCCTCTCTGCAAGGACATGCGGGATTTTGCATTCTAGCTTTATTCACAGTAAATTGGCCATTATCCTGTGAATTTCCTTAATCTCTCTAAACATCATTTTAGCATCTACTCTGTTGTGAAGATGTTAACTAGTTCCCCACAGAGCGACATTTAAGACAGCTCACACGTTTCCCCCCCCTTTTTTCTTTTGCTGTGACAAATAGGAGCGACAGTGGAGGGCCAGTAGGAAACAAGGGGTGCAGCCAACAGCTCACAGGGCCGGCCTCTCCTCTCCCGAAAGTGAGTTACTTCCTCTGGATGGACTCCAGGCAGGAAGACGCCTGAGCCCGGGGCGACAGTCTGGTGACTACTTGCACAGCTGCCGGGCCTGGTGGCACCACAGATCAGCTCATGGTGCAACTCTGGGGCGCTATCTCTTTAATTGTCATGGCAGTGTTATTAATTCACCATGCCTCCTCTCTCTGTGAGCCTCCTATCTATTTTACTGTGCCTCCAGGACCGTTGATAATTGTCTCTGTTTCCATAATGCAGCATTTATTTCTCAAACCTTAGTTCCTTGGGGTTCTCCTCCACCCCCCTCTTACTGTTTGCCAAATACATTTTTAATTAACTTTCAGTCAAGTTGCTTTTCTAGGAAACCCAGACTTGCCCTGAGTGGCGCATCTCAGGCTGTAGTGCTTCCTATGCGTGTCCCACATGTGATGGGGTTCCCTGCCCACCCCATCCCCCAAGCCAAGAGTGGCCAAGAAGATAGTAGGAATTTGAGAGCCTCTTGCTAAATGGCTTTTAAAAAACCAAACTATATATAAGCTGATGATTATTACACTGTAATAGACATGAAGAGGATAACCCTTCAGAACTCCACACTTCTTGTTATGTTTCCGTGCTGGCTATGGCTGTGTTCCTGGGTTAGGGAATGCATGTCCATCTTGACCGCCTGAGAGATAATCTGCAAAATGGGTTGGTGGAGGCATCCCTCCTGCATTTAGTGACGGGGAGCTGGGGCGATTACACCTTAAAAGCAGGTGGCAGCATATGTTCTGCCCAATATGCTAGGATTTAGCTAGTGTGCGGGGATCCTGCTGGCCCCTGAGGACAGGTTGCTTGCCAACTCTTTCCTGTCACCAGGCTGAGGGCTACAGTGCTGGAATGTTGCCACCTCAAATAGCTTCACCTGCCCCTCGGCCTGTGACTTCTTTGGGAACAAAAGTGTCTCTTCCGTGCATGTTAACAAATAACCCTGTGTATTTGGGGTCAGCTCATGGGGCCAATATGCTTTCAGGTCAGTTCATCAGCTCCTCCTGGCTCCAGGTCATTCCATGGCACAGGAAACAGGGGAGACTGGATAGCAGAACTGGCCACCTTCTTCTGTACTGCTGGACCCTTTGTCCCTGAAGGGGACACCACAGGCTCTCGTCACCCGCTCTCTAGCCACAGCCTGCTTCCAGGGCCAGCCTGACTGGTGGCGAGAGTTCCACAGACACCACAGAGCCCTCATTCAGACAATCAATGGCTGTTGGGTGCCAGCTACAGGGTCCAGGCCTTGTATTGGGGGTTAGAAGTCAAGAGACCGAAGAAGGCAGAGCCCAGAGCCTTCGGAAGCCGCATTGACTCAGAGAAGGCCCATGCTGACCTCTACCCGCTTTGCTTGGGAAAAATCAATGCCTTCTGTCAAGGGCAAACATAACTTAGAGATGGTCAGGGAAGCCACTTCAGAGACCACTCCAGAGTGACCTTGACGGAGCAGAGAGGTCGCAGACGCCTTTTCCGGCCTCAGTTCCCAGCAGGCCATAGGTCCAGAAACCCAGGAGCCTCTCAGTTGGCTGGGGTAGGGTAGTCTTAGGACCTGGATCCCTGTGTCTCTGGGTAAGCTCCTACTTGCCTACCTGGGAAAGCTGGGACTTTGAGAAATTGCAGGTAGGTCTGCTAGGGGCCACCCTCACACAGGTCTGCTCCCTGGGGTGGAGACCACAGTGACCAAACCCACACACTTAAATGGAACTTTCATTAAAATGTCCTAACACAGCATCTGTGTAAGTAGAGGTGCCAGGCCCATGGGTCATTAATAAAGAGGCATTTCATAAAGGCCAGGTATAACCCTCCATGAGGGGGGCATCCTTCCACGCCCGTGAGAGAATTCCTATAGTTACCCTCTGAGCTGCAGCAGCCTACCCTTGAGAAGGATCCTAAAAGCCCACACCTGTCTGTCTCTCCCCACTCATGTGAGTTGGGGGAAGGGACACAACCACGCCCCACCCCAGCTGGAAGTAGAGAAGGGCTTATGTGGATGCTCCTCCAGCCACATAGAAGGGACCTTTAGTGCGTTGCTGTTAGCTCGGTCCCCTCGTACTCTGGCATCCTCAGCCGCCCTGGCTGCCATTGGCTGGGATTCAGGAAGACTGCAGCTGGGGCCGAGTGGGAAGAGCCAGGATGCACAGCTGTGCAGGAGGAACCACAGTCCCAGCACCTCCATGGCCCCCTCGCTCTCCAACACTTTGTTGTTTTTCTGTCACACTGTGCTTGTCCCGCCACGGCGGTCTGGCATCCGTCCCGCTGGCCGGGCGGGTGGACCCAGACCCAAGCGGCGGGCAGCGTGGGGCCCGGGATCTGTGGTTCGGTGACCTTTCACAGAGCTGCCCACCCGCGGGCCTGAGAAATGTGTGACGAGCCTCGAAGAAGGCCCGGGAGTCCGGAATGAAGGAGACGGCGTCTGATGGACCCGAACTCGTTTATTCAAGGGGCTCCCTCCAATAAATAACCTTTCCCCATAAGGGCATGGCTTCTCCCCTCGAACGGGGAAGCCTTAATTAGCATGGCAGGGGGAGGGGCGTACCTGGCCAACCCCCACAGTATCCATGGCCTTTTGCAGAGACAAAGGTGTATGATTACCACAGGGCAGGCAGACATTTTGCCAATCTGTTTGCTGAGTAGCAGCTTCCAGGGCTTCAAGAGTAAAGGAGTCAACAGGCTATCCTACAAGCCCGAGGGGCGAGGACCACCCGCCGCTTCAACTTCACTCTTTAGCCTGGAGCCCTACAACACTAGCCAAGTGATCTCCTAAGACACTAGAATCTCATGGAAACAAGAGCCTTCTTCAATCCAGGGACACTTGGCTGCTACTTAACAGGGAGATGGGCCCCATTTCCACCCCCCCTCCAAACTCTTCCTCCCATGGGCTCCTGACCTTAGCTGCCCAATGGCCTCTCTAGATATTCCCTGACCAGTACCCCCACAGTATGGGAGCCAGACTCCCCTATCAGACGCCTACTCCATAGGATGGGGTCAGGGGTCAGAGGGTATAGGGCGGGCTAGTTGACACTCCACCAGAATACCACCTCCAAGTCTCCCTCGTAATCACTGTGCCCCTGCCTCTACTGTGGCCACTTTCATGTTTCCGAGGATGGATCTTTGTAGCCTCACAGAGCTCAAATCCAGATGCGTCCCGATCGATACACACATGTAATGGACCAATGCTCTGTCTTCCTAAAAGCCATTAGTCAATCGATGGCGATAGTGTGTCTCCCAGCTGACAGCAGGATAGGATGGGGGGGCGGCAGAGCTCTTTGTGGTGCCTGGAGACAGGAGCACATAGTCCATTAGTCTAAGAAATCTGAGCTGCCCCGTGGGGGTTGGGGAGGCCACGTACTACAGTGGGCAGGTGGCACCAAAGGGAGCAGTGGCTGTTCTGTGGCAAAGGCCAGGGGTGGGGGCTGCGAGGGCTGTGCTGCAGGTGGATGGGACCTAGAAAAGGAAGGTGCAGGGCAGACAAGAGAGCACAGCGGACTCCAGAGAGAGAGTCGGCCATGGCATTTAGGTCACTATCCTGAGGGCTGGCCACTCTGGGCTTCAGGGTGAAGGGGGTGGGGTGGATCCTGCATGGCCAGGACAGGTCACAGGTGAACAGGAGGCATGAGGTGCTCAAGGGGCAGGTGTGTCTCCAGCAAGCATGGTGGTCCGGGAGGGATGCTGGGTAGGCCACCATCCATAAAAGATGGCTTATCTCTGGCTGTTCTGGCAACAGTGGACAAGGACCAGGAGTGTGTGTGTGTGTGTGTGTGTGTGTATGTGTGTGTGTGTGTGTGTGTGAGTGTGTGTGAATGTGTGTGTGTTTGTGTATGTGTGTGTGTATGTGTGTTCTCTGATTCACAGTTGAATGTGTACCAGTGTGTGGATGTGCTGTGGGGTCTGTGTGACATAGTGTGTCCTTGTGAACCATGCAAGGAGTAATGTATTCATGTGATGTGCTTGATTTTGACCCTGGGTGGAGCGTCTCCTTATACCTTACCCCTGTAGTAGAGGGTGTCCTATTTTGCTTTCTGCTCCTGTGATAAAACACTGGTCAAAAGCAACCTGGGGGTAGAAAGGGTTGATTTGACTTACAGGTTACATCCAGGGAAGCCAGAGCAGGAACTTACGGTAGTTGAAACAGAGACCACAGGAAAATGCCACTTCTGAATTCCTCCTCTTAGCTTGCTCAGCCAGCTTTCCTATACAGCCCAAGCCCAGCTGCCTAAGGACTGCACCACCCACTGTGGGCTGTGCTCTCCTACAATGATTAGCAATTAAGAAAATGCCCCACAGACATGCCCACAGGCTGGTCTGATCTGGGCAGTTCTCCAGTTGAGGGTCTTTCTTCCCAAGCAGCTCTAGGTTTGTGTGAAGTTGACAGCCAATGCTAATCACATCAGAGAGTCTGTGCTGGGCCTGGGAGACTAACAGGGTGGGCTACAGAAAGCAGGAATAGGTCCCAGTCTGCACCCAGGCTGGAGAGAACACAAGTAGGACCAGCACGACCAACAGCCATGGATGACCAGGGACGAGGAATGACACCCCAGGGGCAGTAGGTGGCATTTGCACATGAGTCACAAGACACAGATCCAAGACTAGGCTGCGGGTCAGGGCTGAGGATGCACAATAGACCTCACAACACTCAGTAGTTCCCAGCCACAACGAACTCCTAGTCATTCCTCAGAACCTTGCTGAGGCCATTTCTTTGATGGAGGGGGTCCTTTCTCCGAGAACCCTCTCTCCCTGTGTCCACTGCGGTAAGACCCTAGCCACTCGGTCTGCACCCTGTACAGGAGGGGGCAGGGCATGCCTGAGTCACCAGAAGTCACAGGACCAGGGCAGAGTCCTGGGCAGGAGGGGGCACCCTATTCTGCCCTCCACCCCTTGCTGTTTAACCATGGGCAGCTGTGACCCTCCATGTCTCAGTTCACCTCTCCACAGAGCCTCCTGACCTTCCCGGGCTGCTGGAGGTGCTGATGGGTAAGAGTGGGTAAGTGGAACCTTTGATGCAGGAGGTGAAGGCATCTTGAGTCCCATGAGGCCGGAGGTGGGCAGTTCCAGACAGAGGCCTTCGAGGGAAGGCTGGAGCTGAGCGGCAGCTGATGTAGAACACCAGTTTCCTGTTAAAGCGGTACCATCAATTATTGATCAGCGTGGCATTAAAAATTAATTGCCAGGATGTGTGTGTTAAAAGGCCCCGGCTTCCCACAGCCAAAAGGGAGAGGCGACGGGAAGGAGGGCAGCAGGAAGGTCTAGAATAGGGGAGCTCCAGAGCCCACACCCACTTTGCAGCCCCACTCCCTAGATGCACTGTCCACTGCCCTCTGCAGGAGAAACGCCTGGCCCATCCTCCCGCTGTAACCCTGCAGGGGCTTCCTGGCCAGCAGCCAGCTTCCTTCTGTAAGAGAGAAGAGGGCTCCTGTTAAAGGTCTTTGTTTAGAGACAGAGTCTCATGTAGCCCAGGCTGGCCCTGAACTTGTGATCCTGCTGCCTTCCCATACCAAGTTTATGATCTGGGGATGGAACCTGGGGCTTTCAGCACAGTATCCTCAGGCAGAGTAATTGACTCTCCGCCGCTGACAGCAGGCGCATCGTGATGTCTCCCCATTTCTCAGGGAGACCCAGTGGGGAGTAAAATAGAGGCAGACCCCAGGTGGAGAGAGGGCAAGGCCATGCCACCCCACCAACCTCTCAGGTGGGAGTACTTCCTGCCATTTAATGGTACTGGGGCACAGGTTAGGACCTGAGCATAATTCCAGCAGCGAGCTAGTGAGCTGACTGGCAACGTGGAAACCCCAGTTTCCTCGGGTGGAGGTGGGGGAGTGGGGGCGGGGGGGTGTTAGGGCAGCGGGGGGGGGCTCCTTAGAGGCCTTGCCTGCATCTACTCAGGCCTTATGAGGACAGTCAGGGTGGCTGTGCACTCAGCTCTCCCGCAGTGTAAGGGCGGGGCTCGCCCTGCTCACACCCTACCCAGCCCCACTGTGAGAGAGTCACATCTGAATGTGTTGCTCCCCATCTTTGCGGCATTGCAGGGACAGCACCTCCTAAGGGAGGCCCGCCACCCGCGGGGACCACATCTGCTGCTCAGGCTGCCTCTGTGCCCTGAGACTGCATCTACGCCCCCTCCCCCACCATAGATCTCCCAGCATCCCTGCCTTCTGCTCCCTTGTAAAATGTACTTAAGGCTATCCCACCTGTGGGGTTGCTGGGAGAACACCCCAGGAAACGTGTCCAGGCTCCTGCCCCGGCCCTGCATCTGGCCAACGCTAAGTGGCTATAAGCTATTGTCATCCCAGGAGCCGTGTGCACACTTCACCTGCAGTTAGACAGAAGCCATGCATCTCTCCTTTGCTTTTATTGTTCCAGACTCTCCTGGCATTCTGGAAGCTCTCATTACTATTCAAATTGCCAGGTGCTCCATCTCATTTCAACCAGGCTGCAGACGCTGGTCCGCCCTGCCTGCCAGCTGCAGAGCTCTCCTCCTGTGCTCCCTCCCCGCACCCCGTGCCTGGCTCGGCACTGCTCGCCAGTGCCACTGTGCAGACAGGAGGTGGTGTGGCCCACTGGTTAGAGGCAGGTGGAGTGGCCCAGTGGTTAGTGGCACAGGCTGGACATTGACCCTGGGCAAGTCAACTGTCCCTTCAAAGCCCCTCAGAGCCTGAGTCCTTTCCTAGTAAATTTTGAAAATGGGCTGTTGAGAATGGGGCTCACCAGCACAGGGGACAGCATTCTAAGCAGGCCTGGCTCACAAGCTCCAGCACTGCCCAACACTAACTTGCCTTTCACAGAATTTTCTAGAATCCCAAGTCTCCTTCATCTAGAGTTCAAGGCTGTAGTAGCTGTTGTCTCTCCTGCTAGGCCTGCTGTGGCTGTCTGAATGTCATCAATCAGGCTGTCCCCTACTTACCCATCCCCCAGCACCAACCAACTTCCTGCTCAGGCTCCCACTGAGTTGAGAACCTGGCCAGGTCCCCCAGGATCTGGTGCTCAATGTGGCCCCGCACAGCAGGGATCCCTGCTCCTGTGTGGGGTCCTCGTGTTCTGCCCCAGCTCAGAGTCCTGGAGGAAGACAGTGATGTATGACTTAGTCCTGCTGTCCCAGCCCCAGCTCAGATAGGTTGCAGAAGATGCCACTAGGACAGGCTTCCAAAAGTCACGTGGGAGATGGCAGCATTGACCTGAGTAAAAGGTATGGCTGGCTCCGGGCGTAGCTCTCCTGGGGCTGGAGCCAGTGAGTTCTCCTTGGTGCCAGCGAGACTTGCGGGCAACAGGCACGTGTGAAAGACAGGAGCCAGCAGCCAGTCAGGGACAGTTTCTTCATCCTGGGCTCCCTGTGACCAGCTGTGATTGCCACAAAAGCCAACAGTTCCTTCTAGAAAGCTAGACCAAGGCCAGGCATCCCGACATGCATGGGCTATGCTGTGGTGAAGCCCAGCTACGGCATGTCACAGTGGTCAACAGCTTGCTGTGAAAAGGTTCTGCAGGCCTGGAGTGGTGTCAAGTGGGTACCTGAGGCCCTAAGACATTAGAGAGTCACACAGCGTTTCTGAACCGAGGCCTGCTTGACAGTACTCAGTACTACCCTGGTCCCTCTACCGTGATGTGGGATGTGAGGTAGCCTGTCACTGAGGCCTGTGGGAGGCAGGGGAGCCTCAGTAAAGGCCACTTCATGAGAGTTCGTGTCAGATGTGCAGGCGTTTCCCAGGTGAAAAAAGGGGAGGCTGTGTCTAGCATGTGGGAAGTATACTGGGGTTTCTGGAGAAAACTTCGGAACAGAGGCCGTGATCCTGGAAGAGGCACAGAGTCCAGCAATGAGAGGCCAAGGCCCCAGCCCAGATATCAGATCTGAGCCCACTGAGAAAGCCAACGTAGGATGGATTCTTCCAAAGTTTATTGATTTTTAAAATATTTCATAATGTACAAGATTATTATTTACAATATGGCGGGGGATGGGCTTACGCCGACCTCAGTCAGTAAAATGCTCACCGTGCAAACACGAGGACCTGGGTTCAGTCCTCAGCACCCAGATGTGTAAAATAGCCAGACGTGGAAAAGCTGTCTGTATTGGGATCAGCGGCCAGGCCAACAGTCCAAGTAGAGGGACCAGAGAAGCAAAGGCCCTGAGACAGAGGCCCCCGGGCGCTGAAGGAGAAACAAGGTGACTCTGGCTGGAGAGGAGAGATGGTGTGCACACACGGATACACATCAGCGTGGAACCAAGCTGGCCTCACAGAGAAGCACGGGGCCAGTAAAGGAGATTTATCGTGCATTCATAGTTAAAGTTCCACAGTCCTAGAAGAAACTGTCTTGGTGTGCTTGGCCATTTTGAAAGTGGACTCAGTGAGCCTGGTGATGGATTGTACCTGGGGATGAAAGACAGGAAGGCTGCGAGGGCGGAGCTGCAGCTACTGGAGCCGGCAGGAGGGAGGAAGGAGTGGGTTTAGAGGGACGCGCAGAAGTTTGGTGTGGGACATGATAAAAGCAAGGTGCCTTGGGAGCATGGAGGCTGAGGGGGTCCAGGAGGAGGCTGAGACTTCCATGCAGAGGCCTCAGTCAGCCTGTATCGATGCCATGCAGGTCACTGAATACACCCCGGGAAGGAGCGCAGAGGACCCAGAGGTTAAGACCAGGGGCCTGGACCTGGGGGGGCAGCCTCAGCTCAGAGGACACTCTGGCCTCTGGTTCAGTTCCCCGGCTGTGGGAGTCAGTGACCCCATGAGATCTCTTCTCACCCTATGTGTGAGGCCGGAGGGACCGAGTGGCATCACTGGGTCAGGTGTAGGCATCCGTCCCATGGGTGTCAATCCCTTCACGGGCCACCGAAGGTCTGAGAGTCCCTCCTGTGTACTCCTTCCTATCCTCTCTGACCTTGGCCTGTGCACCACGTGAAGCAATGCGGAGAGACTGTCCCAGCAGCTGGGCTCCGATTAGCCCATCTCCTAATTTAGATTGACAAGCTCTGCTTCCTGTCACTGGTCCTGAGTCCTCTCCCTGCATCTTTGCATATTTCTCCTTTCTCGGAGGCGGCTCTCTCATGGTGGCTTTCTGATAAAGCTGGGGAGAACTGAACACTATCTCCTGGGACTGGCCCTCTTTGTTGGTTCGGTGGTTCACTCAGTTTAATCTGTAGCCACTGCACATCAGGCACCATCGTGGCCTGGCCAAGCCAACACCAAGCCTGGCCTCGGGAAAGACACAATGCAAGTGACCTGGGCTGCCAGCAGGGCAGGGCTGCCACAGAGAGAGCAGTTTGAGCTGAGCAAGGAAAGGAGAATGTGTGGTCTAACCTTGACAGCCAACAGGTACCAATGAGGGAGAATGGAGAGAGCATGCTGGGTAGATAACTCTTGTATCCCAGGGGTCAATAATGACTGATCATGAGAGATCACATGATGTGGAGGCCAGGAAGCCCTGAGATGGGCCTCGGCAAGCCAGGGACCCAGGGAACTACAGGGAAGCTAGGGTTCCAGAGGAGGACGTGGGAATCAGGGGCACTACGTGTCAGTTTGCTCATGCTGTGTTGTAATGCCTAACCAAAGCAACTTGAGATCAGAAGGGTTCATTCCATCATCGCAGGCAAGGCAGGGCAGTGGGGGCATGAGGTGGCCAGCCACACCACAACCAATAAGTAAGCAGAGAGAGGTTAGCTCCTGTTCGGCTCATCTTCTGCTTTTTATTCACCTAGGACCCCGCCTATAGAACTGTGCCCCCCACATTCAGGGCAGCCCATCCCTCGTCAATTAGGCTCATCTAGAAGCCCCCACACAGACGCACGCGCCCAGAGCTTTGTCTCCTAGGTGATTCTAGACCCTGGGTATCAAGTTCAAAATGGGTATTAACCAAAGGAATGGGTTCCAGTCCAAGCTGGGTGTGAAGGCAAGAGACCAACATCCCAGCCCCGAGACATTTGGCAAAGATGATCTCCCGTCCTCGGCCTTCATGGGAGGGACACGGGTGGGCAGTGACAAGCCCCCTTAATTTGCTCACGAACCTCATCAGGGTCACCTTTGAGAGACAGGGTCTCAATGGAGGAAGTATGTTATTGGGGTTGGCCCCCACTTCCTGTCTGCTGTCTGCCTCTGGATCCTTCCAGATGTAAGCCAGAAGCCTCCTGCTTCTGTGGTCTGCAGTCCAGGGCTGTTCCCTCCACCATGCCCTTCCCTGCCATGATGCACTGTACCCCCAAACCATGGACCCAAATAAACCTGCCATGATCTAAGTTGCTTCTTTTCAGGAATTCACTGTGGGGAACGAGGAACCCCACTCATAACAAGCACTAGCGACTTGAAGTAGCAAAGAGGGTTAGTTTATTTTGACTTTGTAAATTTGGGCACCAGGGGAGCCCTTGGCAGGAGCACAAAAGGCCATTTTTTTCTGGGCTCTTCCCCCTTTCCCTCACTGGCTGAGTAATCGGGGGTACAGTCTTATGTGTCATCTGTCACCTACAAAGTCGGTGCATGGTTTCATCTGTACATCCAACATCCTGTCTAAAGCTTATGCTCCCTGTCACATCATCGGGTCACTAGTCAAGCTTGGCAGTTAGTCATGTTTTACTCAAAACTTCTGGCCTGGGCAGGGAGCAGATATTAGCCGGCCCAGCATCTCTTGACCCAAGCTGACCCAGTGGCCCATTTTTATGTTTTACTTCTCAGAGTCCTTGTCACAGGAAAAGTAACAGCCCGAGATGGCTAATCCCTGTTTGTCAACTTGACACACCCAGGGAGAGGGTGTGTCAATGGAAGAATTGCCTCCATAAGATTGGCTTGTGGCCATGAAGCATTTTCTTGATTGTCAATTGATGGAGGAGGGCCCTGCCCACTATGGGCGGTATATTCCCTAGGCAGATGGACATGGGTGGTGTAAGGAAGGTTGCTGAAGGTGAGCCTGGGAGCAGATCACCAAGCAGTGTTATTTTCATCGGTTTCTGCATCAGGCTCCCGCCTTGAGTTCCTGCCTTGATGCATCCTCCATGATGGACTGTATCCTGTAAGTTAGGTCAAACTTGCAGCAATCCTTCTGCCTCTGTGTCTTGAAAGCAAGATTATAAGTGTGTGCCATTTACACCTCTTATACCTGACTTGTGGTTTTTTGCTCTAATTATATTAAATGATGACCAGATGATATTTTTTTCTGCTTTTTAAGATTTAGGCCTAATTGTCAACATCTATGTGTACACTTTCTCAACAACTGTTAAATAAAGAGTAGATTTCATTTAATGTGCGCTTGTGTGAGGGGAGACACAGAGAGAGAGAGAGAGAGAGAGAGAGAGAGAGATTCCCTTATGTCCATTTTGGCCACTCTATCTGTCCTGGAGAGAGGGGAACTGGGTGTACCAATGATAGCCCACTCTTCTTGTCCTGCATCCCCAGCTGTTCCTGTGGAGCAAATTCCAAAGCTGTGTTGTCTTGAGCACAGGGACTCAGTAGATTTGGGCCTTCACTATAACTGTCCCTCCCACCCTCACACACTGCCCTTGCTTTTCTTACTCTCTCTACCTCTCCCCCCAGCCCCATTTTGTTTTGGGTCTTGTGTGACTCAGGTAGTCTAGAACCCCCAGCACACACAGTTTGTTCAGTGCTGAGGACAGAGCCCAGGGTTGTGCGTCAGGAGAGCACTGCCCCCGGCTCCCCCAGCTAAACCCACCTCCTGCTCTGTCTGATACTCAGTCCATAACCCTCAGTTCCTCCCAGTGTGCTACTGTCTCGTATCCTATCACCACGCATGCTTTCTGAAACGGGGTAGGGCGCACAAAGCAGAGCTTACCACGTGACCATCTTGAAGCGTAGGCCCGTGAGGTGCGGGCCTTTCTGAGTCACTTGGCCCGAAGTGAAATGGATCTGCGATCCGCTAAGCGTCTTTTCGCTTTTAGCAAGTTCGTACGGCTCATTAGCGTCCACTGCTGCAGCAGACACGCTCGGTCCCACTTCTGTCGCCCTGGTTTATGATACTTTTTTGTTTTTTTGGGTTTTTTTTTGCGTTTATAGCTTTGGTGGGGGCTGTCTATGTCCCCCATATGGCCTGGGTTTTCTTTGTTTTATTTTCCGTGTAAATGTCTTCTGATCACTCAGAAGGCTGTGTGTTGGATGCCATGGTTACCTCCGTAATTATAATGGGATGTGATGGGCCGAATCGCTGATTTCTCGATACAGTGTTTACTTTCTCCCTACAGTGAACAATGTCGATATTCAATGTCTTCCTCTCTCCCTCCCACTGTCTCCCGACCACTGTGTTCACTGGCCCTGTGTTCTTCGTGCTTCGGATTTTGACTTCAGCGTCTGAAGAACTCTTCAGACCCCCAACTCTCAATGAGTCAGCCCGAATTTATCTACACCGCCTCCTCCTCACCTCCTCCCTCCTCCGATCTGTTATTTATACCGCTTCCCTGTTTTCATTCCATTCTCTTCTGTACTTGTCAGAACCCTTGGGCTTTTGCAAACATGCTCCTAGAGGGAGTGACTCCTCCACACCCCATCACGTGCCTGAGCCTGCCTGGCCTCCGGTGATTTATTTGAGAAGGGCTCAGGGGGACAGTAATACAAAAGTATGTCAAACAAATCTCTGTGCTGACCTCACGCTTGAAAGATGGTTCCCCTGCCAGGCTTTAAATTGCTTGGCTCATTCATTTATTCAACAAATATTTATTGAGTCCTATCATGTATCGGTACACTGCTGTGGCACTCAGCAGAGAAGACCGGGGGGAGGGTGTATTTTCACAGATGTGAACACTGCCAGACCTCAGCAGAGAAGCCCCATCATGGCAAGTGCCAACCTTGACAGTGGAACCCTGAGCCTCTCATCTAAGCGCCCCAGGTGTTCTATTGACAGCACGTGCAGATCATGAGGAATCAAACATCTTTTACATAAAGCCAACACCTGCAGACAATACAGAATGCCAAGGCCTAGCAGCCCTTTCCCCAACAGTGCACAAAAGAACCATTTTAAACATAACTAACAATAAACTTCTGCATCATTTCCCCTTTCTGTATAAGACAATCAAAAAAAAAATATCCTTTATCTCTACAATACAGTTTAACACTACACCAGCAAAACTGTTTACAAGAGGAACAATCACAAGGTTTGCTAAGATGCCCAGGACCAAATGAAACCAAACATCTATCAAACGTTTCACAGTGTCTTTGGACAACCGAAAAACATGATCAATGTCCAATTATCTGGAATTCACTCTGAATCTTCTGGGCTCCTCCAAAGGGCTTGGGTCACTTCTCCAGCTCTACCCTCTGCAGTACACACAGTTTGTCCTCCAGGTTCTGGCTGGCTCCATTCAACTGTTGCTGCTGTTCTTGGTGGCCACTCTACAGTACTGTCATCTTCAAAACTTCACCAGTAGCCTCTCCTGGGATCTCTTCATGGTCCCAAGCCTCAGCAGCTCTACATGATCCCATCATGCCTTCATGGGTACCCAGTACCACATGGGTGTCTCTTACAGTCCCAAGTTCAGCTACCAGTATGAGACACAACCTCGGCCAGTTTTGGAAGACAGCTTTTGTGCGCTGATCCAGAGGAAACACTTTCCAAATTTTAAGATAGAGTCTTGTTTGCAGGGGGGGAAAAAAGTAGAATGTTCCAAAGACTTCTCCATAATGCAGCAACTGTTAGTCTTGTTTCTTTTTTTTTAAGCAAGCATTTTTTTCCTAGCATCATCGCAGATGATTCTTGTCTGCAGGTGATCCTCATGGGGTGGAGTTCTCGTCCCCATAGCAGATGTGTCTTGTCAGGACCGCCTCACCAGTATCTGGACCACTTGTCTTTCTCTTAGGTTTACAGAAAAACAAGCAAGCAAACAAACAAACAAAAAACCTGTTCAGTTTACTACAAGCCATGGCTTCCACAACAGCAGGGGCTCCTGTGCTGGTGGGAAGAATCTCCAGCCAAAACATCACCCTCGTAGTTTGGCATTCTTTTCCACTACCACTATGGGGAAACATACACCCTTCTTCATAAACCTCACACACAACATCTTGAGCTTCACACACCCACCAAAAAAAAAAAAAAAAAAGCTATCAGAAAACCCAGTTTGTATAACAGTAGACTCTGGCTTCTGTTTCCCGTGCCCCGGCTACCACCAGTGGTGAGAGGGAGCGTTGGCTCCATGATCAGGAAGAGCAGTTAGAACCTTGCTTTCTCCCTGCTCCCAGCTGAATTCTTTGTTTCTACCATGAAAGTTTCTTTATCTAAAGGCCTCTGTGCTGTGGCTCTCACTTTTGAGCCGTCTTTCTCACTTAATTTCACAGCCTTCTCTCTTCGTAGAGGCTCATTTCCTTTCTCGCTCTCCTCTTCCTTCAGGAGCCTTCTACTCATTATTCTTGCATATACATAATCTCTGTCCTCTAGGAACAGCCCTGAGCGTATTTTTACCAAACTCTGTGAGGTCTGGAGTTTCTTTCTCTTGTTGGTTGTTTCTTTCTCCACGTTGGTTGAGACTGGGGTGATGCCCTGTTCCATGTCAGTATGCCACACATACTGTGGTGGCTCAGCAAGGAAGAGGCAGAGGCATTTTCATAGTTGTAAACTCTGCCAGACCTCAGCAGAGGGAACTACCATCAGGGCAAGTACCATCCTTGACAATAGAACCCTAAGCATCTCATCTCAGGGGTTTTTATTGATCCCTAAGCACCTCAGGTGTTCTATTGATACCACGTGCAGATCATATGCAATCAAACATCTTTTACATAAAGCTAACACCTGCAGACAATACAAAATGCCAAGGCCCAGGCAGCCCTTTTCCCAATAGTGCACAAAACGACCATTTTAAACGTAACTAAAAGTAAGCTTCTGCATCACTATTGGGTGCCCGTTGCCTTTCTAGGCCCTGGAAATACAGGCTAAGGAAGCAGCCAATCACTTTGGCCCTCTTGCGATCCAGTAGACTTTGTCTTCCTTATGCCAGGCACCTCATCTCATGATCATCCTGATCTGCAAAGCCCTTTAGGAAGACAGGGATCTGTAATTGGGTAGCTTTTCTTTTTTCTTTCAAAATTACATTCATTTCTTTATATTGTGTGTATCTGTGTGGGGTGTATACATCGCATGTGTGGGGGTCAGAGAATGACTTTTGAGAGTTAGCTCTCCCCTTTCACCATGTGGATTACCAGGCTTGGGAGGCAAGCATCTTTACCATTGAGCCAGCTCGCTGGCCCTGAATAGTTGTTCTTAGCATGGTGATCTGTGTGGCAGGCATAGATGGAGTTTGTTTTTTGCTCCCTGTTGTCCTGCCTCCAACCTGACTCAGCCAGTCAGGGCCCTCAGGCCTCTCATACATCTTTGCCCTTACCCACTGTTCTCCTGGCCCATCTCTGGTCCAGGAATGTCTTCCTTTCCATGACTTCATCTGTTCTGAAGCCATGGAGACCTGTCCAATGGTGTGAGTCCAAGAGGTGTAATGGATTTTGTTATTAATACAAATGGCATCCATATCTGTTCTGAATAATTGCTATCTCACTTACACAAGGATGTTATATCCATTTTCATCCAAATCAGAGTACTTTGGAAGGCTAAAGACTAATGATATTAAAAAATTATGTTCAGTGGCAGATGTCACTGGAACTTTCCCAAGCCAGGATATGTAGTCAAGCTGTGGAAAATAAACCCCATTGGGTCTATAAGTTGATCTGATATTAGTTGGCTTAAAGAGTGAGAATTATATTATCTTTTCAATCTCTGTTCTGATTAGCAGCCTGCTGGCCTTCCTAGATTTTCCAGAGAGATTATGTACAGTTGATTGTGATTTGGGTTTTTATATTCAAGTCCTGGCACTCTGTGCATTTTTCTTGTCTTATTGCATGGGCCAGGACCTCCAGTATCACAGGCAACAGCAGTGTCACAGACTTTCTTGTGTCCAAAGTACAAATGCCATGTGTTCTCACTCTAATGCTTAATACTTCTTTCTCCCACTCTCTCCAGAAAACCCTTTTGCCGTGCCTCAGGATGGAGGAGGTTAGACCCAGAGCACCTGGAGCAGCCTCCAAGAACAGCTTCGACCAAGACACCAGGGAGAGCCGGGGCAGTGGAATCGTAACAGAAGAGGAAATACCATCTGTGCCCAGAACCCCCTGCAGTGGACTTCTGAGATTAGGAGCAAACTCGGAATCCAGGGATAGGGTGCAGGAAAGGGACTCTGAGCCACCTGTCTGCAAGCAATAGTTCTCTTTCGGGCTGGTGGCTTCTGACTTGGTGTGGACTGAGACGACCAACACTAAGCTGCCCTGGCTGATCCCAGCCAGAAGGATTTGGGCCCGTGAGTTGTACCATGGTCCAAATGCTGACGTTTTCCCCTGCCTCCACTCCCTCTAATAGTGGCCCCCTTAGGCCCGTCCGTGTCAGAATATTGACCGTGAGTGTGTACGCACACATGTGTGATCAGGGTGTTCTTTCTATATGTTCATTCAGTTAGTTTTTAATTGAGCCCCATCACCACTGGCTGTAGGTTCTCTGATGGGCACAGATCACCATGTGGCTGAGTAGTCTTGCCTGTGTCCTTGTCTGAGTCTCAAGCCTCTAGCTGTGGCCAGCAACTGTGAGCCAGTGGAGTCAGCAGACACAAGGGCCCAGCCTTCCTGTGCCACAGGCAGTGGGGACTGGAGCATACCAGTGAGGATTGGTTCCGGTGGAATCTGTTCCCTGAAACAGCAGTAATGAAGAAGCATCTCAGCTGGCTTTGGGCAGCCTAGGATGGGTGCGTTGTGTACACCATCACAGCCTCTGGGAAGTAGGGTGCTAAGGCCTCTGGAAACAGTGCACCTTGGGGAAGGGTGCCACAGTCAAATTGGCAGGAAGTGGCCAGCTCTACAGTTTGGCCCCAGGGTACAGGAACTTGAGTCCAGGTTTTGATTCCCAGGGTGTAACAGGCTCCATAACCAAGGCCCCCAGGATGGTCACTAGAGCACGTGCCTGACATCTCTGTGAGTGCAGCACCTCTGCAGCCCAGCTCCTCCTCTGTCACCCCCTGAGCCTCCTCCATGAGCTCACACTAGCCACACACCTGCTGTGTACCAAGCCAGGCAGCGATGAGACCCAGAAGTGAGTAAGGGCCTTGGGATGCTGCACCTTGAAGGGAGAAAACACACACACACACACACACACACACACACACACACAGAGGGTGAAGGGTCCCTTGGAAACCCAGAGCAGAGAGTTCTATGAATCTGTCTACTTAAAATGGAGGCTTCCAAGTAAGCCTGGGTGCCTGTAACATCTACCCACCGAGTTCACCATCACCACCCCAAAACCACTGCCCTGGGGCACAAGGAAAGAAGAACATCCTCTAGAAGTGACCCTGTCCATCTCTGGAGGCCACATTGCCAATGGAGATGTGGCCATCTAACCCCTATGAATGGGGCCAAAGTGTCCCCGCCCTCAGCCCTGTGACCCATCCTGAAGTTGCATTCTGACTTGATCAGTGATGTACCCACATGGGCTGGCCTCCTGTCCACCACACACTGTGGGGGATAAGGAGTAAGAGACATGGAGGAAGGAAGAGCCAGCATGGAGGTGCCCTCGGACCACAAAGGCCTATTGTGGAGGCTGCGTGGGGCTTGGGTGGTCAGGGATATTTAAGCCCAGGTCCAAATGACATGCAAGACCAGCAGTGGGATCTAGAAAAAAGGAGCGTGTCCAGGCAAGTGGCAGCCAATACACAGGCCATGAGAGCCACATGGCTCTCTCAGTCCTAGAAGCCAACAAGCCAGGTTGGTCAGGACTCAAAAAGCCGCAGAGGTGAAGGGCGTGGTCACCATAACGGTGTACACACACAATGTTTCACCATTGAGAGTGCTATGTTCTAGAACATAAAGCTCTTTCCACCCTGGCTGCCTCCTCCTCCTCTCAACCCCACAGGAGGGAGAGATGACGCCGTTCGTGGCTGTAGAAGCTCTGCTAGCTCTAGAGGACTGCTGGGTCCAAGGCCTCCCTCTCTGCAGCCAGCCTGCTTCTCTCAGATACAGTGCTGTGTCCAGCACATAGCCTGGAGAGCCTGTGCTTGGATCTGCGTGGATCCTCTCCCGCACGCTGAAACACCCTAAGGTGTGGAGTAGCCATTGCCTGGGAGGGTTCTCAGCGAGGACCAGCTGGGTCAGCCCACACCTGCGGCCCCTAGGCAAAGGGATCCTGGGGGTGCTAAGACACAGATTCTGATATCACCTGAGTGAAGCGATCACAGGCAAGGCCTGAGCCTTCCTGTCTTAGTTTCCCCAACAGTGAAAGGAGTCATACCAGATGTTGATTGGACTTGCTTTGGGTGGCTCTGGGTGACACTCTTACAGCTGCTTGCATGGGCTCAGAGCTACTTCCTATGCAAAGCCTCCTTCCTCAGACACAGGAGGCCATGGCCATGCAGACAGCAGGGCGGGGGGTAGGAGGTGGGGATGCCATCAGGGGTCTCCTAGGGAACAGCTCAAGGTTCCCATGAAGGTTCTGGTTGAGAGGCTAGGATGCATCTCTCATGTATGTGTCTGAGGCTAAGGACCTGGACACTGTCCAGGACACAGGAGGACCCCTGTCCCCAGAAGTTAGCACAGGCTTTGATTTTCCAGGCCCTGGTACCCTGCTTCTTCCCTGCTGAACAGCCCTGGCTCACCCACCACCCAGCCTCTCTGAGCCTCCTTCCCTCACTTGGCTAAAGGGTTAGAAGTCAGGGTCTTACCTCAGGCTGCCTCACAGAGCTACTGGAGGCAGGAGCTGTGTCCATGTGGGAGTGAGCACTGGGGTGGGATGCAGAACCCCAGGTGGCCGTGATGGCAATCTGCCCCCACCCATGGTGTCTGTGGCTGGCAGATGTGCCAATTCGTAGCATGTCCTGAAAAGAGTAGAGACAAGTTCCCGGATAGTTGCTGAGCTTCGTCTGTGCTGCGGGTCCCACTGCTGCTCCCTCCAGCTGCCTGTGGCCCCTTCTTTTCCTGAGGCTTGGGCCACAGGACACACCTGTAGCAACAAGTAGCCACAGGAAGCAAAGAAGCTGATGACACCGTGTGCCCACGGAGAGTCATTGGATGTCCTTGTGTCTGTCTGCCATTTTCCCACTGGGAACTGTATGTCTTTAGTGAGCAGTTTCATGCCCTGTGTGCTCCGCCATTCAGAACTCCTCCCTGGCTGGCCGTACTCACCAAGGAAAAGGCTTGCTCGTTCGTGTGGGAGTGGCCAAGCATCTGACAGTGACTGTCACCAGTGTTCAATAGGCCTTAATCCAAACACACACACACACACACACACACACAAGCACACAAATATACACATATATGTATACATGCACCCACACACACTTGAGCATAACTTGTATATGTTCATGTATCCACATGTGAACATGCACACTCACACGTGTACACATAGACACACATCCATGTATGCACATGTATACACACACCTATGAGTATAATTTACACATGCTCATATGTTCAGTAATTCACACCTGTGAACACATCTATATACACATGAAAACAGATATAGGCACCCATGTATACCTACACACCCATGAATGCCACATGTACATGTTCACACATGTCTACAAATACACTCACATGCACCCAAACGTGAACATGCACATGCATGCACACACCTGATGATCCGGCCCTTCACAAGCTCTGATGCTGCAGACCACAGTGGTGTGTGCAGCTCCCAGGGCGAGGCCACTTCCTGGGTCATCAAAACCCCATCAGGCAAATTTAGGTCCGAAGGGGAAAGAAGGACTTGGGATACCAGGGAAACAAGCCAGGAGTGATGGTGGAGATGGTTTTCAGTCAAGAGCTGGTTCTCACTCACCACCTGTCTAGTACCCCTCCCCAGGTCCTTGCAAACAGCAGCAAGGTGTGGCTGTGCTCTGTGTTGACTCCCACCAGCCCCTGCCCCGTGCACACCAGTGGTGAGCTCCACTTGCCATTCCAGCCACCGTCCCCTGGACTGTTCATCCGGGCTGGTCTCTAGCCCTGCAAGAGGTTGCAATAAGGTCCAGAGCCTCAGGCTTTCAGACATCCTTTATTGACTTGTTTTAAGTTTTCCATGTGGCTGCTTGGTTCCCACTAACAGGAAGTGCTGGGAAGGTAAACATAGAATTCCCTAGGCCTTTGGGCACAGGTGACTGAATGGCCTCCTGGGTGCTTCCTGTGTGCGCAAGGGCAGGAAGCCAGCGCACCTTTTGCCAGGGAGCTCTGCTGGAGCCGTGGAGGTCCAGGGCTGAGCATATGTGCCAATGTCTGCCCTGTCAGAGGACTGTGAGGAGATGAGGTCACAGGTGGTGCCCTGTACCCTCTAGAAAATGAGCCTACTATGTGTCGGGTGCCACCGTAGTTTCCTATCCCTCCTGGAGTCTCAGCGATGTGCCTGCACTTCATGGGCTGTGGTCGGAAATATTGGCGGCTGAGACGGTCAGTGCAGGGACGTGGACCACCCACTCGCTGCACGAATCCGCATCCGTTCAGCAGACACTTGCTGAGCAGTCCCCACTGCCCTGCTCTGACTCCGGCAGCCACCCAGAGCCCCTCCTGTGTAGACAGGTGTGTTGTTTCAGAGAATTTGCAGTGGCCCCAAGACAGGCTGGAGTCCCCCACTGCTGACCCGACTAGCCGTGCCTAACAGAAACACTCCCATCCACAAAATAAATACAGAACATTTATCCGTCCCACCCACAGAAGTGACCTTGGAGGTGGCGTTGACTGTCCCACCCCACCCTGTTCCCAGTCCAACCTCCTGGCAGGAAGTAGGTGCTAGAAATGCTTGATGTGTGTGTGCGTGGATTTAACCATTAGCCAGTCACTTAGTGGTTGACACTCCTATCTTCACATCAAAGCCCTGACCCATTTGCCCTTGACAAACTAAAACCACCGTCCAAAACACACAGAGTCCCCTTGGAGGAGTCAGTGTCAACCTCAAGCGTGGGACCAGACGGAGTCACAGGGCCACCGTGGCCTCCTATTTGGTCACTGCTGGTACCTGACTAGTGTGAGCTCTTAGGCCTGAGTCTCCGTTTCTCACCCCATTCTCTTCCCTTGTCTCCCACTGTCTGTGTTCAAGCTCGGGGGACGGGTCCCCATCTAATAAGAATCACAGGTGGGCGT